>MUZC01003043.1:983043-1023366 GCA_002072015.1 Radix auricularia
TGTGATATACCATGGGGAGGATATAACACAACATATAGGAGATGTGAATGGGATATTATAGCATGGGGAGGTTATAACACAACATATAGGAGATGTGAATGGGATATTATAGCATGGGGAGGTTATAACACAACATATAGGAGATGTGAATGGGATATTATACCATGGGGAGGAAGGGTTATAACACAAAATAAAGGGAGATGTGAATGTGATATTATAGCATGTGGAAGTTATAAAACAACATAGGGAAATGTGAATGTGATATAGTTTGAGGAGGAGGTTATAACAACATATAGGGAGATGTGAATGTGATATTATAGCATGGGGAGGCGGTGTGGGAGAATATAACACTAAAAACTTAATAGAGGAAGTATGTGAGTTTTTAATATATTAAATATATTATCATGCTATCATCTTCAGAGTAGATGGAGCATCTTAAACATATGAGATGAATCTAACTTTTGAAAAGAAGAAATTAAATTTACGTTATCAATATACATAATTTGCTATGCATTTCCCGTCCGTTCATAACACTTCTAATTTTAGAAAGTAGTGTACGGCTAAAACAAAAAGAAAACCTTAAACAAAAAAATTACTGCGCCAAAAATAACTTTTTGAATGTCTAAATAAAATTGTTCAATATAGAAATAAATTATTACAAAAAAATGAAAGTTCTGTATTACATTATTTTTTATTCTGATGTGTATTTTTTCAAAACTAAAAGATTTCAGCTGAAATCTATTAATTTTGAAAACTTCCATTTTTTACGGGTGATACACTAGTTTAATATATATTATATCATGGGAATATAATAATTAGATAAAGATTTAAATAACAAAGAGGCCAAAAGAAGAAAGATAGGAAAAAATAACTTGAATATAAAAAGAGGAAGAAAGTATCAAAAGTTACAGTAAAAACCACAACAGTAAAAATGGCCGTACTAACCTTTCCTCCTTCGGGTGCTTGGCCTTGAGCCACTCAAACAAGGCCCGCTTGTCGAAGGCATTCTTCTTGTACCACTTCTGTATGTTGGCCATGGTCTCAGCCGGAGTGACCACCTCGATCATCCCCTGCTCCAGGTCGGTGGCCATGCACATGTAAGGGTTCATTCTGTCAGTAAACAGGTGGACATGAACAAACAGGCAGCCATGAGCACACAGGTAGCAATAAACAGGTAATCATGAAACCTACATATTTTTAAAATTTTTATTTGTCATTGAAATGGGAAAATTTAAAGTCTAGAAATTTGAGGAGAAAGAAACCAATTGAAAACTATTAGTTCAAGAAGCGTTTTTAAACAATGAGAAAGTTTTCTCTTTTAAAAAAAAAAAATTAATGGATATAGATAAATAATGCATAGTTGAGAGAAACATATCCCATATTTACCGGAAGTCCAATCCTTCTGCCTGCCAAATACTGTCCATGACTTGTAGAATTTGCAGTGTCAGCATGTCCTGACGCAAATCTGAAAATTAAATTAGATACACTCTGACAATCTATTTTTATACAATTGTCACGAGTAATCAAGTTTGAAAAAAAAAAGTATATTCTGTTAATAGAGGAAAAAACTTATTTTGTGTAAAAAAAAATCTCTTAACATTTTTGTTGAAAAGCTTTGATTCCTGGAAATAAAATGTTTGCTTAAATAAAAAAAATTGTGAAATAGTCCAAAACAGGTACACCCCCCCCCCCCCCCCACACACCAACAATAAAAACAAAAATAAAAACAAAATAAAGGAATTCGACGTGAATTGGGTCTTACCGTCTCCATTCTTGTAGATAATCTGTATGTCTGGTCCCATGTGGTCAGCGTTAGACCACACCAGCCACAAGGGGCGTTTCTTAGAGTTCATGAACTTGCACTTCTCAACCCTGAAATCAAATATAAGATTTTCTTGTTAGTAGTGAAAACAAATGTGCAGTAACCAAACAAGCTACAATGTTTTCTCCCATTTAACTTATAATGCGCCTGGCATCTGATCCCAAAGCACGCCTTGATAGCACTTTCTTTAGTAATAACATCATACAAAGTAAAAACTCTTCATAGCATGAGAGAAGATTTCCTTGATTCTGGAAAAGTCGATGTTTACTTTCCACTAGAGCTTTCACTTGTTTTGCAAAGTTTTGTGGTAGTTTTTTATTGGGTTTTTTTGTTGAAGATTTGATTTTGCAAAACTCTTTGTAAAAAAAAACAGTACTAAACTATGGGTAAAAATATTTATAAACTCAAGATATACTTTTGAATAAGTAAAGTAACCATTCTATAAGCTTATCCTTACAGATGAAGTCAGTATAAGAATAAATACTTGTGCGGCAAGTTTTTAAAATCCATAACCCAATTTATAGCAATATCTACTTGAAATCCTTAAGGGATAAGGTTTTAAAAAGCTAACGTGGGTATTTATCTTTTCTCTTATAAATGCTCCATCTATACATGGTTTAGGTCTAGTCTTGCACTTCTAGTAGCATTATAAATCTTGTTGGAGTGGTTTTCCTGGTTTTCACAGGAAACCCATTCCAAGTCCGAATTCCAGACGGGAAGAACAAGAATTTATATGTGTTTATTCTTGCATACGGAATAAGAAGTGTTTTTATCCCTATGCCTATCTGAGGGTTGAATTAAAGTATTTGGCTTCTGGTGCGGAAGTCAAAATACTTATTTTGTTGTTTGGCATAATCATGAAGGCTCAGTTGCAAGTACAAATTTTACAAATAATTTTGTTTTTATTTTCTGAATTCAGCGAGTTGCCATAGTGACTAGTGTTACTTTCAGGTATTATTATTGGTAAAGGCAACTGAAGACAGTGCTACAAATTCAACACCAACCATCAATCACACAAGTTTAATCTATATCCCCTTGGTACTTCCTCCTCCAACTTCTATGGTCAAACACTTTCATTCACCGTGTAACAGTAAAAATTTCCTTTATACGACATAATAATATAATCAATCTCTGCGCTGCTACACTCCACGCAGGTCTTTGGCGTGCTTCACCACTTCCTTCCATCCAGACCTAACCAACGCCTTTCTTCTCCCAGTTACCTGTTTGTCTTGGTCTGTTTCCCTCTGAGTTTTGGTGGTCCCCCCTCTTTACTGCTCTGTCATTAGTAATATTTTTTAAGTGTACTGCTCAGGGTAGTCTGCCCTTCTTTTATTTCTACAACAATCATGGCATCCTGGTGTAGACTCATGGTAGTTCATGTTCTCCATGTCATTATATAATGAGTTCACTACAACAAGCACTGTGCGACAAACCAGCATAAACATCACGACCACAGAGAACCCTATTAGCCCCTAATGTTATACTTGACAACCAGCATAAACATCACGACCACACAGAACCCTATTAGCCCCTAATGTTATACTCGACACCAGCATAAACATCACGACCACAGAGAACCCTATTAGCCCCTGATGTTATACTCGACACCAGCATAAACATCACGACCACAGAGAACCCTATTAGCCCCTGATGTTATACTCGACACCAGCATAAACATCATGACCACAGAGAACCCTATTAGCCCCTGATGTTATACTCGACAACCAGCATAAACATCACTACCACACAGAACCCTATTAGCCCCTAATGTTATACTTGACAACCAGCATAAACATCACTACCACACAGAACAGTATTAGCCCCTAATGTTATACTCGACAACCAGCATAAACATCACTACCACACAGAACCATATAAGCCCCTAATGTTATACTTGACAACCAGCATAAACATCACTACCACACAGAACCATATTAGCCCCTAATGTTATACTCGACAACCAGCATAAACATCACTACCACACAGAACCCTATTAGCCCCTAATGTCATACTTGACAACCAGCATAAACATCACTACCACACAGAATCCTATTAGCCCCTAATGTTATACTTGACAACCAGCATAAACATCACTACCACACAGAACCATATAAGCCACTAATGTTATACTTGACAACCAGCATAAACATCACTACCACACAGAACCCTATTAGCCCCTAATGTTATACTTGACAACCAGCATAAACATCACTACCACACAGAACCCTATTAGCCCCGAATGTTATACTTGACAACCAGCATAAACATCACTACCACACAGAACAATATTAGCCCCTAATGTTATACTCGACACCAGCATAAACATCACTACCACACAGAATCCTATTAGCCCCTAATGTTATACTTGACAACCAGCAACAGAGAATCACCATACCAGAGTTAAACCACAGGCTTTAGTTTTAATGTTTAAATATTTCTTTTAGGGCTTACTTGAGGTCTTGCATCTTGTAGAGAGGTGACAAGGGACTGTAGAGATCAGTCAAAAACTTCTTGTAGGCTTGTTGCTTGAGGACATCTTGCATGAGAGACTTGGCCTAAGGGAAATGGGTTAAAGGTCAATCTCCCTTAAATATGTCAACCTCCTTTACAATGATAATCTCCCTTACAATAAAGTCACATAATTTTGGCAGATTTTTACCCCCCCCCCACTCATCACAAATACTCCAATATGACATCACAAAGCTTTGACCTCCTCTTAAAAGCTTTATTTTCTAATCGAAAATTAGCATGTTGCAAATCACTTTCTTGTCATTACAATTTGCATTTAGTGCAAGTCTGCACACTAAATATCATAACATGTGTGAAACCATTGAAAAGATCATTAAATAAATTGCAAGCATCAAGTATTTAAGTAGAAATTTTATTTAAAGTTGCGCATTTTTATGTAACATCACATTTTTTTAACACCCCATCCCCCTCAACACACATCACAAATGAGTGAACCTCTCCCCTCTAAGCGTGTGATATTATTTATGGACGGCCCAATCTCCTTAGCAATGTTAGTCTCTTTCTACACATATTCTAAAGAAGAATATAAATCTATCTCCAATACTCTCAACATGGATAAAAAAAAAAAAACCTTAAATATTTCACTGGTTCATTTATCTTTATTAATGACATTGCTACGAATGATCGAAAGTGAAATTATTGTCAGCTAAGTTAAATTATGTCACCTAAGTGAAATTATTGTCAGCTAAGTGAAATTATGTTACCTAAGTGAAATTATGTCACCTAAGTGAAATTATGTCACGTAAGTGAAAAGTCACTGTAGCAATGTGGATCATCTCCTGAAAATTACTCGGTATGGCTTGAAATGAGGAAGGCAGTTGACAAGGAACTCTCTTTAGACAGGGAGAGAACTACATTTACACGAACAAATAATTTTGTACACTTTCCCTTGGAAAAGTTGAACAAATCAAACAAAGCATTCTCAAAAAGTAGGTGGTAAGTGAATACCTCTAGAGAGGAAACTGCTAATTGACTTTTTAAAATTTATTCCCTCTATTTGATATAGACTTAAAAATACAAATGTTATGAACAAATAATGTCTCTGATCCTAAGAAAATTCAAATGTGTTTTGGTTATTTTATAGTTTTTCTGCAGAGCTTTGAACTTCAAGACTTGAGTTTCTCAAAACTACTAAGACTTTACACAGCCGTTTCTTCCCTTAGTGTAAGTAGAGGCACTGAAGGAAATATGAGACACTCAAAAGTAGTGGACAGTACAAAAAGAAGTCTGTTCATGGCCAAAAAATGACCAGCAGCTGCCCTTACCTCATCTCCCACTTTTCCCTCCTTGATGAGAGAGTTGAGGGCGAAGAGCTTCTTGAGAGCGTCCTGTTGTTTCATCAGGACCAGCAAGTGATCCGTGTTGTGCTTGAGGTAGATCTGCAGGATCAGGCTGTACTGGGTGGTCACTGCAGGGTTGTGGTTCTCTGATCTAGGGTCAATGAAAGGAGTGGACAGTGAAATGAATGGACACTGAATTGACTGGGAAGGCACTAAATTGACTGGGCACTAAAATGGCTGGTCACTGAATTGACTGGTCACTGAATTGACTGGTCACTGAAATGACTGGTCACTGAAATGACTGGGCACTGAAATGACTGGGCACTGGAGTGACTGGGCACTGAGTTGACTGGGCACTGAGTTGACTGGGCACTGAAATGACTGGGCACTGAAATGACTAGGCATTGAAATGACTGGCCAATGAAATGACTAGACACTGAAATGACTGGGCCCTGAATTGACTGGGCCCTGAATTGACTGGCCAATGAAATGACTGGGCACTGAAATGACTGGGCACTGAAATGATTGGGCACTGAAATTACTGGACACTGAAATTACTGGACACTGAAGTGACTGGACACTGGAATGACTGGGCAGGCAATGAAATGACTGGACACTGAAATGACTGGACACTGAAATGACTGGACACTGAAATGACTGGACACTGAAATGTCTGGACACTGAAATGTCTGGACACAGAAATGACTGGGCAGGTAATGAAATGACTAGGCATTGAATTGACTGGGCACTGAATTGATTGGACACTGAAGTGACTGGACACTGAAATTACTGGACACTGAAGTGACTGGACACTGGAATGACTTGACACTGAAATGACTGGGCAGGCAATGAAATGACTGGACACTGAAATGACTGGACACTGAATTGACTGGGCCCTGAATTGACTGGGCACTGAATTGACTGGACACTGAAATGACTGGACACTGAAATGACTGGACACTGAAATGACTGGGCACTGAAATGACTGGGCACTGAAATGACTGGGCACTGAAATGACTGGACACTGAAATGACTGGGCATGCAATGAAATGACTGGACACAGAAATGACTGGACACAGAAATGACTGGGCAGGCAATGAAATGACTGGACACTGAATTGATTGGACACTGAAATTACTGGACAATGAAATGACTTGACACTGGAATGACTTAACACTGAAATGACTAAGCAGGCAATGAAATGACTGGACACTGAAATGACTGGACACTGAAATCACTGGTCGAGCATTGGAAAAAAAAGTTAACTTTTTAAGAATTAGTCTAAATCTCCTAGAATTAAGATTACATCCTTCACTAACTCAATTTACGCCAAAGCAACAGGTGTTCCAGTAAAATACTTTTTTTTTTTACCTCAGTAACCAGAAGAGCTTGTGGCCCAGGTGTTGGTTCTTAAGGGCCCTGCTCAACAAAAATTCGGCCAGTGGACAGACCAAGTGTGTCTCAAACTTGAGGGCTTGAACCAGTTGCAGCATGTACTGGGACACATCGTCATCACTGAAATGATAGAAAAAACAAAGATCTTCTGATTTTACTACCCAAAGATCCACTGACCATGTTGACAAAGATCCACTGACCATGTTGACAAAGATCCACTGACCATGTTGACAAAGATCCACTGACCATGTTGACAAAGATCCCCTGGCCCTGCTAAATAGTATCCACTGACCCTTCACCCAATGTTTATACTTATACGTTTAAAGATCACCACCCCCCCCTCCCCAACCATTGTTCCCTTTAACCAGCATGGCTGCGCAGATATCTGAACGCTGCCCCGCAGCAGTTTAAAATCGCCAAAAGCACAGCAAATTTTGACAAAGATAACATCTGCGTTTGAAGGGTGTAAAATTTTGGACTTTGGAATTTTTTTATTTTGCACACAGACCAGCAGACTTTAGAGGGAACATTGCCAACCACATGCTTTTAATCATTTCAAAATTAAGTCAACTAAAATTTGGAGTGATTTCCACCCATGTCAAAGGACAGACCAAACACAAGGACGTCCATCCCCCTTACCCCAGGTCATTGTCCAAGCATCTGACGGCAAACTCTCGGACATTGTGGTCCGGGTACTCAAAGTCCAAGATCTCGAGGGCGTAGTCCACGGTCAGGTGCGGCCATGTTTGGAGCAGCGCCGTCATCTGTGGACCAAGATTCATACCCTTCTCAGGCTACGCAGATTCAAAGCCGCTGTTTGGTTGTTAATGTCTGTGTTAATAAAACAGTGTGGCCACACGCTCTACTTTGGTATTTAAAATTTGGACCAGTCGTAGGCTTTAAATGTCAATTCTTCACACACACAAAAAAATGGTCATAGGTTCCCTCCAACTTACACTTTGAAATAACACAATTTTTTAAAAAATCCAATATATATTTTGATACTATTAAGAGTGGCAACACTGTAATATGGCATTACATGTAAATACAAAAACCACTGTAATTTCTGAACATGGCATTACTTGAAAATAATTAACAGACCCTACACTACAGGGCTGGCTAGACTTGTGCAGAAGGAGCGTCTGTAATAATATAAGGTAAGAGTAAGATAAGTAACTGAGAGACATTTTAAAATTTTTAAAATTTGTTGAGAGCCGCATTGAAGCAATATAGGTCATTATACCTGGCTTGGAAATCTTCCGGCAATCCTTGTAACATTTTCATAAATTGTATGCAGACTGCAATGTGAACAAAGAGGAGCTGTGGTTTGGCAACCATTGCTGTACTACATTACTTCAAGAGAAAACATTTCACCGGTGAATTTTTATGATTGGTTTATGTTATATGTGACTCTACAGTGCTGGTGGATTGCCCAAATCGGGGGGCTGTGATCTTAAACAAGAAAGGGGAATGGGAAAGAAACGGAGCCCACCTTGGCAACATCAATATGGTTGTTCCATTTGACAGACTGCAGCACTTTGGCCAGGCTGTTGGGGAACCTGGCCTCCACTTCGTAGCGCAGCATCCAGATGAGATCCTTGTCTTGTTCAAACAGCGGGTCGGATTGTAACAAGGCCTGGGTCAGCTGCTCCACATGGGACTTGCTGACCTTCATGCTCTGAAACATGGACAGGATATTACAACATGGAATGGATATTACAACATGGAACGGATATTACAACATGGAACAGCTTTTAAAATATAGAACTTGCTTTTGAAATGTACACTTGCTATTAAAACATGGACTGGCTATCAAAATATAGATTGAGTATTAAAACATAGACAGGCTATTAAAATATTAACGGGCTATTTAAACATAGAACTGGCTATTAAAACATAGAACTGGGTATTAAAACAGACTATTTAAACATAGAACTGCTATTAAAACATAGTACTGGCTATTATAAACATAGAACTGTGTATTAAAACATAGAACTGGGTATTAAAACATAGAACTAGCTTTTAAAACATAGAACTGGGTATTAAAACATAGAGCTGGCTATTATATTATTGAATGGCCACATAAACGTGTAAAAAAAAAAAAGGGGGTTTAAAGTTAAGACAAACACTGAGGGTATGAGAAAGATGAAACCCCATGCACAAAAGACAGTCAACCAAACAAGTATGAAGCACTCACTGGAGACCCTGGTGCACTGTACTGTTCCATGTTCTTTGATGCACATTCCAAAACCTATATAAACATGTGGGAAAATGCAGGTACAACATTTTATGTTTACAATAAAAGAAACCAAATTTTATTTTTACAATTAAGAAAGCCAATTTTGTTTAACAGTTAAAAAAAAAAAAAAAACAATAATACATTTATAAAAAAAAATTGTATTGAATGATAAAAAACAACTCTTAAACTTGAAAGGAAAAAATGTGTGGGCTCATATCTAAAATACTCTTTGATAAAATCTTAAATATGATCATCACCTGTTTAAATGTGGTGGTTTTAAAAAACAAACAAAAATCATTCAAAAATCAATTTAAAAAACAAAACAAATTTAAAGTTGGAAAATTAACGCTGCAAATCGATTTTAAAAAATGAATACCATGTCGTATGGAGGATAGACCAGGTAAGCCCCGCCGATGTTCTCCACATCTGGGAAGTGGATCTTTAAGAAAGTGGCATCCATGCACATGGAGTTGAGAGCAACGCCGCCTGCCAGAAAAAACAAAGACATTGGTTCCACATGCAACGTCAGAAATGGTTTAAACAATAATTTTACATAAACCAAAGAGGTTCAAATTTTGTCAATGATGTCAACAGGTTCAAGTGTTCTCTCCCATCACATACATAAACAATAATTTTGAATCTCTAATGACAGTTGCAGGTCATCTCACAGACATGATGAATTTACTGTCAATGAAATTAGGATAATGAAGTGTCAATTGATAAAATGTTAAGATGATGAAGTTTTTTATTTTGAGGAAATGTTCAGTTCATAAAATGTTTGTTGATGAAAAGTCAGTTGGTAAGGTGTCTGATAATGAAATGTTCATTTCTTGAAGGGTCAGTTAATGGAGTGAATTTTTCTAGAAAGTGATGCTGGGGCACTGCTATGTGATGCTAAAGATATACAAAGAGTTTCTTTTGTTTTGTTAAATTTATGAGATTTTGATATTTATGGAACAAAACAAAAAAAGTTTTTGTCCCTCAATAAAATAACAAGCTTCCCTTAAAATCAAGTGTGAATTTTTTAAATTTTTTTTTTTACACAATTGCCTTTTTTGACATCTTTAGAGACTTTTGAAAACTTTAAAAATCATTAATGGCTGGGCATTTCACATTCGACCTGCTGAGGTCAAGTTAGGAAGTCCTAAGTTCAAGAATATCAGTAAAACAACATTACTCTCCCCTTGTGTTTTAGTGGGTTGTCTGCTCACCTAAAGGATAGCAATGCTCCTCCGGCTGTTGTAGCAGGTCCTGGGGCCACATCGGCAACTCCCTGTCTCCTCTCTGCAGACGTTGTTTGAAGTCATAGATTGGAATGTTAACCCAGGAGGCCAGGTCCTAAAGACATGATACAGGATAAAGTGTTGTTTGAAGTCATAGATTGGGATGTTAACCCAGGAGGCCAGGTCCTAAAGACATGATACAGGATAAAGTGTTGTTTGAAGTCATAGATTGGAATGTTAACCCAGGAGGCCAGGTCCTAAAGACATGATACAGGAAAAAAGTGTTGTTTGAAGTCATAGATTGGAATGTTAACCCAGGAGGCCAGGTCCTAAAGACATGATACAGGATAAAGTGTTGTTTGAAGTCATAGATTGGAATGTTAACCCAGGAGGCCAGGTCCTAAAGACATGATACAGGATAAAGTGTTGTTTAAAGTCATAGATTGGAATGTTAAACCATGTCTTAAAGACATGATACAGTAAATGTTTTAAACTTTCCCTTGCTCCTTTTGCTGAGTACAGCTTACCTTCCTCTTTGAGTTGCTGCTCCCCAAGGTGTACAAGGCAAAGCACAACCGGGCGCAGTGAGGAAGGTCAGCCACCTGGATGTCAAAGACGATGTCGATCTTGACACTGCACATCCCTTCCGTCACAGTCAGCTCGTCAGTCTCCTTCTCCTTGCACAGAGATTCTCCCCCGTGATAGAGGCCCACGTACAGTTTGATCTGATATGGGATAGATATACGTCAATAATAAAATACTCTCTGTATAATCTGATAGATTCAATATATGAAAAGACATTAAGAGGTTTAAGAAGAGGTGTGGGGAGAGGCAAGATCCATTTGGCTGTAGGTCATTTGTTTTGTCCATTTGATTGTAGGTAATTTAGATTGTCCATTTAAGTGTAGGTCACTTGTGTTGTCCATTTGAGCGTAGGTCATTTGTGTTGGCCATTTGGGTGCAGGTCATTTGTGTTGTCCATTTGAGTGTAGGTCATTTGTGTTGTCCATATGAGTGTAAGTCACTTGTGTTTTCCATTTGAGTGTAGGTCATTTGTGTTGGCCATTTGGGTGCAGGTCACTTGTGTTGTCTATTTGAGTGTAGGTCACTTGTGTTGTCTATTTGAGTGTAGGTCACTTGTGTTGTCCATTTGAGTGTAGGTCATTGGTGTTGTCCATGAGTGTAGGTCATTTGTGTTGGCCATGAGTGTAGGTCATTTGTGTTGGCCATGAGTGTAGGTCATTTGTGTTGTCCATTTGAGTGCAGGTCATTTGTGTTGGCCATTTGAGTGTAGGTCATTTGTGTTGTCCATTTGAGTGTAGGTCACTTGTGTTGTCCATTTGGGTGTAGGTCATTTGTGTTGGCCATTTGGGTGTAGGTCATATGTGTTGTCCATATGAGTGTAGGTCATATGTGTTGTCCATATGAGTGTAGGTCACTTGTGTTTTCCATTTGAGTGTAGGTCATGTGTGTTGGCCATTTGGGTGCAGGTCATTTGTGTTGGCCATTTGGGTGTAGGTTATTTGTGTTGGCCATTAGGCTTGTCCAGTCTGGGAGGGCTCACAAAGAAGACTGCCTCACCTTTGATCCATCTGTGAGCTGCACCTTTGAGATTCCCTTGATCTGTATCCTGTAGTTTGTCTTGATGGTCCACACAGAGACCGTGTTCTCACTGCGGATGACTGATGGTTCCTCCCTCAGGGGGGAGTTGATCTGGGCCAGGGTCGGTCTCCGCGGCACTGGAGGGGTCGACTCTGCAGACAGGAAATCAGAATTTTACGGCCCAAGTTTCCACCTTGTGCGAGTAAATTAACTGTCTTGCTAGTGAATTAACTACTGTGCTAGTAAATTATCTATTGTGCTAGTTCACTTTTATGCTAGTAAAACAATTGTTAATTAACTATTGTGAAAAAAATACTGCACTAGTAAATTAACTATCTTGCTAGTAAAACAATTGTAAATTAACTATCGTGGAAAAAAAATTAACTATTATGCTAGTAAATTAACCATTACCCTAGTAGATAAACAATTAAGCTAGTAAATTGACCGTTAGTTATGCTAGTAAGTCAACTATTGTAACGATACAGGATTCATGCTCTTGACTGACTGCCACACAAACAGAAAATCACAAACATGCCTGAATCTGGGAATGATGGTTTTGGGAGTTAACATACTGTACTTTAAAGGTTGGCTACTATATGTTGGCACTCTGCCTGGTGAGGATCTTTACATCATGTAGCATGCCAACAATCTGTAGGTTTACTTTACAATCTAATTTAATTATTCTATGCCAGGGGTCGGTGAACAGAGGTAAATAACCCCATTTGGGGTTGATTTTTTGTTTTTTTTTAAAAGTAACTCTGGGTGGGGGGTGATGCAGACTGATTGGAGGCATATAAGATCCATTAGAATCTGTTTCTTTAGGGGTAACAACAAAGAAATTTTATGCTATGGGGGTATCAGGCACACACGTTCGCCAACCCCTGCTCTAGGCAGTCCTGGCAACCACTGAAAATATTGCTCTGCACACCATACGTGACCTGCACCCCAAAATGTGTTGTTGGCGGCAGTTCTGAAGTGTTCAGGAATAAAGCTGAATTTTAAAAAAAATATTACTGGAAGCATTGCTAACGGTACCTGGTAAAGTTGACTTGAGGATCATCCAAAACTGGGGAGCAGTCTTCTTGACCAGACACTGGTACACATACTGTTGATGTTAAATTTAACAAAATATACAAGTACCTTGGGGGTGGGGGTGGTATACATAGTACTGTTCATTTTAAATAAAAAATATAACGAATTGCTGGGGGGGAGGGGAGGTTTGCACATGCTGTTAAACATTTGGTGAAAGGTCTTCCTCCTTTTTAGGCTACCAAACAATGGAATTCTCTATCGTTACACATTCTCAGTATACAAACTACTAAGGTTATCAAGACAGCACTAAAAACAAATCTCTTTTAACGTTGCTTTCAAAATTAATTAAACAGCAATAAGACATTTCTTTAAATGATAAACGTAGCTTATGTGTACCGTAATGTCATCATTTGTTGTAGTTAGGATATGAATATTTTACAATGAATGAATCGATAATTATGTCTTTTACTTTTTTTTATTTTAAGTGCTGTGAGCCCAGTTGCTTGCTGGGGTACTGCGCTATATAAATCATCAAATATTATTATTATTATTAATTAATGTCAAATAAAAGATATCCAAGAGTTTTAAAGAAAAGTATTTTACAAGGCAGATAAAGATAATGCCCACTTAGAACACTGATGTTATTGTGTCATTAAAAAAAATCATCTCAATACGAACAACCTAAAGTGTCTGGTACCCTTGATGAGCAGCCCTGTAAAATATCCATTGGGAGAACCCTCTCAACATACACAGGAGGCAGACTGATCAATGCACTGTTTGCGGGCCTTTAAAAGACAATATAGAAGAAGAGGACCGACCTTGAACTGGATCAGTGGATAGTCGCCATATAGATACTCCTCCTGACCTATGACCTTCAGAATGTAGAGCTCAGAGTTTTCAAAGGGTGCGCCCGTGGTGTTGGATCTCTTAAGTAGTGCTTTCTTGACTGCGTCGTCTGGTATTTTCATGTGGTCCACCTGGAGCTTGTAGCAGATCTGTGCAAACAAACCAAAAAAAAAAAATGTTAAAAATGCAAATGGCTAACACACAGATAATTTATGCTGTTGTTAAATGTGGAGAACGAGTGGTTTTATAAAATTTGAGTAAGCCCAATAGGCCAGGTCTAAAAAATTTTATTTAAAAAGGTCTAAGCTATTTTTATTTGATTTTATTGTACTAGTACTACTACTAGATTAGTTACTAGTACCAGTATAGATGGTTATGGACTTTTCACACTTGTGACGGGGAAGATTGATTAAATTACTTTTATAATCATTAATCTTTTTAAAATAAAATTTAATATTACTTATAAGCAATACAGTAAAAAAACTAAATTAATGATTTTAAGATTAATTTATTCAAACTTCATCATGGAGAAGTCCATGGTCGCAGAGTGACCATACTTCCAAACTTCCATAGCCATCTAGTACTAACTAGTAGGGCTTGCCAACAGTTATAACAAAAAATAATAAAGAAATTAAAAATAATTTTTTTGGTGGTTGGATAAAAAACAAGTACCAAGTAGAAAATTATTGTTAGCCAGTCGAACACGCTCCACATAGTTGATAAGAGATGATAATAGGGAGTTTCAAAATGTATTCACGTTACAACTGGTGGACTGGTGTACAAATGTATATTTTTATATATAATTTTTTTTTCTTCTAAGAAGCTAAAAACTAAAATGAAGTAATTATCAGTAAAATACCACTTAAAAGATGTATATACCTACTATAACACATGTAAATATTTCAACATTATACTATTACTATATTTTATGATAAATGATTAGTCCTTGTGTTATTGGGGCCATAACTAATGAAATCAATTTAACATTTTTATAATTACAAATCAGAGCTGACAAGACTAAGCATAACTACTTCATATTTTTAAAACAAGCTATGAAATTAAAAAAATTGCGTAAAATCCATTTATATTATTAATGTCATACTGACTTCATCTTTTAGGATAAGAATGGTTATTTTATGTATCCAAAAGACAGTTTAAAACAATATTTACCTGTAGTTTAGTACTATTATTTTAGTAATAAAGTAGAGCAAAATCGTATCTACAAAAAAAAAAGATAAGGACCAAAAAACTTTGCGAATTGAGCGATAACACTAGCGAGGGAAATGGCCGGGAGTCAAAAACATAGTTTTTCACGCACTGAAGAGTTTTTATTTTCAGTAATTTTGTTTTTAAAGAGAGTTCTATCACGCCGCACATTATCGGGGTTTGACACATTAAGAGTTAACATTCGAGTGAAAAATGTTTTAAAATTCGTACCCCATTGTCACCAAATCCTATGTCCACCACAATACGGCCCTTGGTCAAGGTGGCTTGTAGTTCAGGCGGCACAGAGTCGGCATTACGCAACCTGAGCGGATACCTCCACATAAACTTCTCCATTGGGGTCTGCAATTGATCAGAATTAGAATCCTTTTGAGATTTATTTTTTAATAAGCAACAGCTTCTCACTTGTGATTGATTATGGGCCAAAGCTTAGAAAAGAAGTCTGCTTACAAATGGATACTGAGCTTATAGCCTTGTTGTAAGTTTTATCATAGGCTACTACAATGGTACACACACATAAAAGCATTGTCAAATACAAAATGATGCCAGTGTTAGAATTCTATATTTGGTCCATCTATCAGCCCAAATTCTTTTCTAAGCATTCAGCCCCATAGTTCATATGGTAATGTAACAGTCAGCATAATGTACTGTTAGGAAATGCTCCCTTTAAGCTGTGTGGCTGCATGGCCGGGCAGGTATCTGACCCACTCCGCACAGCAGTTTAGAATTACTGTGCAGTAAATTTGGATACAGATAATGTAATATCTTTATAACATATTTATGGCTTGAAAGATTTTGCAAAAAAAATGGCCGCAATTTTGCACACAAGTTTTTTTGTTGTTTTTTTTAGCACGGACCATATAAATTTAGAGGGAACATTGCTCTTCACCTGTGCTCTTCGTTGAGTTGCTATTTCTCTACAAAGGTCAGACATCTTCTGTTTGAAGTCAAATATTTCTGCGGCTTGGAAAGATTCTTGCTTGTGTATTCCTTCAGAAAAAATAATTTCACATTTATTCACACTTTTCAAATTGACTCAAATTTAAAATGTATTTCTTCTCCTGGTTTTGTCTCATTTTTCAGAACATATGCTCTGTCAATGTATATATGTTTATGGAAATACAAACATTTCTCACCAAGGACACTTAATTTACACTAATAACAAAGTCCAATTTTGTTATAAATTTGAATTTAAGGTACCCCAGGTGGTTAAGTTTTACTTTAATGTTATAATTTTATTCATGCGACACACTTATACAGCAAGCAACAAAACAAAGCACCAACTGTCAAGAGTGCAAGGAAGTAACTACTCCAATCTCAATTAATTTTAATGAATTAAACATTTTAACAAACATAAATAAAATCTGCAATAAATAACGTTCAGATTAACAAACAACCAGTCTCAACTTACAGTAGCCACCTGAAGAGTCAATTAATAACAGAATTATTAAATGAAATTAGGGCTGGTAATGATTAATTTAAATTTAATAGTTAAATTTTGAAAAATTAACGATTAATAACATGAATCAAGCGTTAATTTCAATTGAAGCCAAACATCTCAAGAGCAGAAACAAAAACAAGTACTTGACATTCTTTTGTTTTATTGAGTTATTTACCGTGTCTGATAGACAGAAAAATAATATTTTTTACTTTTTAACTGCTATGGACTGTTGTACTATGTTCCTCAGCGATAAAGATCCTGTGATCAGAGCTTTTATATTATGCATTCATTATTTTTAATAATTTTTTTAAAGAATTTTATTCAAATTTTTATCTATTAAAATGATTTTAATGATAAAATTTGTAGCGATTAATTGAGAAATTAATCGTTAATTTCCGCAGCCCTAAGTAAAATAAAACTTATATTAACTTTTAAAGTCACATAAGGGTTTAAATAAACTTCTGCCTCATTCCCGTAAGGATTTCCCGCATTACGATCAACTGGTTATGAAATTAAAAAATTTGCTTAAAATCCATTTATAATATTATTGTCATACTGACTTCATTTTTTAGGCTAAGAATGGTTACTTTACGCATCCAAAAGACCGTACTGAGTTTAAAACAATATTTACCTGTAGTTTAGTACTATTATTTTAGTAATAAAGTATAGCGAAAACGTATCTTCGAAGAAAAAACACGTTAAAACTACCAAAAAACACAGCAAATCATGTGATAACACTAGCGCTGGCAACAGCCGCCATTTCCCGAAGTCGAATACATCATTCTTCAAGCATTGAAAAGTTTTTACTTTCCAAGATATCATTTCTAACGAGAGTGGTATCTAGGGACACTTAGGACGCTCTAAGGATAGCGAGCGGAGACGCATTACAACGCTTTGCAACTTTTAATAAGAGTCAAGCTGGTTGAATGAAAGCATTATAGACAAACAAGATCTCCCTCTCTCCATATCTGATCTCATGTAATATTTATATCCATATTTTATAAATCTTTTACGACATCTAGATGAGAGGTTTGGATGGGTGCAAAATCAAATGGTTGCTTTATTATTTTTTTTTTACAATTAATTGGGTCACCCGTTTAAACTTCTCAAAGATACACACAAGTCCTGGCAGACTAATGGCTGGCAGGTGGCTAGAGTTAGGTTTTCATTCTGCATGTCTTATGATGCTATCCTATGGCTTGTTAGGCTATCTAAAAGTCTATTACACTTATGCTTCTAAATATAAGATTTTCAAGAAGATGGGTGATTTTTTTTTTTCATCTTCAAACAAAATCCCACCCTCCTGAGTGGGTCCCACTGATAGAAGTGTGAACACTGCACAGGTCTTTAATTTAATTACTCCTGGCATAATGTTAAAGGGTTGATTAATCAAAGCAAGTGGTCTATTTTTAATTAATTAACGGCCGTACATTGCAATGGATTTATGGATAGATTGTTTGTCTGACAAGTTACCTCTGCCAATCAGGTTGTTAATCTTTTTGTCAATGGTTTTAGATTTGGTGTCTCCCTTCTTCTTGACCAGCTGGAAGACGGCCAGGAAAGGCTGCAGCTGTTCCAAGTTTTGGCTTTCATCCAAAACCTCCTCCTGCGTGGAAGAGTCGTTTTGGTGAAGTAGAGACAAAAAGAAGAGCTCTTTTGTTTTAAAATTAGTTCTTAAGCAGTTAGTGAAATAAGCTTGCTGCTTTTGTGTACAGATAATCATATTCTAAATACAAAAATTAAAATACTAGGGATAAACTGAAATAAATGAATAAATATAAATAAACCGTGATAAATGGCTAATTTCTGGTTAAGGATGAATTTTAATTTAAAAACCAATTTAATGATATTTAAAACATATTTTATCTCTTTTGATTTATCTATTTAAATCAGCGTTGTTGTTTATTTTGTTTTTCTATTCACAAAAGAATGCCTGAATTTTAAACAAATATTTAAATAGAGTTACCTTTTCCCCAAGTTTATTTATAAAAAAGAAGCTGTAAGCATCTTCTTGCATTAGATTATTGGCCAAAGGATAATTGTGTACTTCTCGCCAAATAATCTGGAGGGGGGGGGGAATTTTAATAAATGAAGAATATAAATGGATTTAATAGATAATTTAGATTTGAATATATATAGATATATATTTTATTTAAACTAACCAGACAAAATATTATATGTCTCTAAGACAAATTTAAAAATCAGCCTCTTAAAATTCAGCTATTTAAAGAATAATCTAATCTCATCAATTACAGATAATCCTGTACAGAAAATTATTGCATCCTACGTTAATCCATGGATATTGTCTAGTCTTGCAATTTTTTTAGAGTTTTAAATGTTGATGGTGTGTTGGTTTCCCTGGTTTGATTAGGCAACCCATTCCTTGCCCAAATTGGAAGAACGAGAATTTGTATTGTTGAACTTAGAAACAAACTTATGAAAAAAATAAACAATAAATCATGTTTATAATAGGTAAGAATCTGATGATTGCCACTGTTATTCTAACAATCATTTTTACTTGCACCCATAAAATGCAAACAGGTTGGGAAAATCTGTCGTAATAATTTCAATTTTAATAACTTCTGCTTAAAATTTAAAATGCCTTGTAGAATTAAATACCCCCACCCCCCAAAATTGAGCAGAATAGGCATAACTTAAGTTGACCTCTGACCTGTTTAATCTGATCAAGTGGTGAATAGAAATTCACAGCTTGGGGAACGATGATCCCATTTGGGAACAGAAAGTCAATCTCTACTTGGTTGTTCTCATCCATTTGATCTTTCAAACAGGGTAGTGTCAAAAGGCCATCCATGGATGCTAGGTCTGGATAAGCCATTCTTTAAGTTGTTTTATGACAGTTTCAAGGTGTCTCTTTATTTCCTCTAAAAATCAGTCACATGATGTCTGTGTAATAAACAAGAAAACATCAGTAAATTTGTGTGGGGATAAAATACAAGCACAGAACTTTTGATCTTTTAGGTGCTGTTACTATCAATAATTAATTTAAAATTCATTATGATTTCTTATTTAGGTTTAAAGACTATAAATTATAATTTATGCAGGACTATAAAAAATTCAATAGAGTTTAAAATAGTTAAGTTTTAACCCACAAATAATAATTATAACTAGTATTCGCAAATAGTTCTTGACTTAAAGTTAAAGAATTCAATGGTACCAAGTACCAAAAAAAAAAAAAAATAGAATTACTAAATTATGTAGGCCTTTGACTAATTAATATTAAATAAATGCTAAAATGTAAAGACCATAATAAAAGGTTAATTATTTTTTTTAAATACGAGTCTGGGTATTACTATTTAGTATCCTACAATGTTTTGCAATCTATTAGATAATCACATGCCTCACAAAGTGTTGTGCAAAAAAATGTATATCGTAGACCCCATTTAAACTGCTTTTAATTTTTTAAGCTATGCCTTTTCTAATTAATGTATCACTCGACCCCTTACAGACTAACTCTTCAGACTTCTGATAGTATACTTATTCTTGTAACTTACTTAAAATAGTTAAAGGCCTACTATTGCTATAACTTGTTTGGTTAATAATTATCATAATTAGTAGTTTGTCCTTGATAAGTTCAAATTCTTAAATCAAGTTGACTTAAATTTAACTAATTTTTATTAAATCATTAAATGAAATAGTCATAAATTAAGATTCATGACAATGACAGTATTACTAATAGTACTCTTACTAATTTAATACTAATAAATTACTATTCCTTGCCTTTATTTAGTAGCAGTAGCAGTATCTAATATATAAAGATGAAAGTTTGTTTGTTTGTCTGTTACCAATACAATTCCACACTGTTGGACCCAGGGGGCTGAAATTTTGCATGATAACCCAATTTGACCCAGAAAAGGTCATAGGCTATGTTTTAACCCCAGGTTCCCACCCCTGGGGTAAGGGGGTTCATTATTTTGATTTTTCCCTTATATGGGCTATGCTATATAAATACTGAAAATCACTAATTCCTCTATTTCGTGTGTAGGTGAAAGCTTGAAACTTTGGGTAGTTGTTAAGTAGGCCTACACATCCACGATAAAAAATGAAAAGAAAAGAAAAACAAAAACTATAGTTAAAGATATCCAAATTGGTGACAAAGTACTTGTGTTGAAACCAAAAAAAGGAAATAAACTCGCTCTTTATTCAGAAGGTCCATTCACGGTCACTAAAATTTAATGTAGAAATTGAGAAGGGACATCAGCGTAAAGTTTATCACCTTAATAGAATTTCAAAGTTTGTAGAAACTAACCGTGATAACACAGAGTCAGAAGTATCGTTAGAAGACAAAAGTAAACATAAAATGAATGGTGCGAGTGCCACAGTGATAACCGAAGAAGTAGAGGTCAATACAGCGGTCAGGAGACTGGTGTGTGTCAGGCTACAAGACGGAGTTAGTCCTAGGTGGAGCGATTGTCAAACATTTTATCGAGGTGTGCTCGAATGTAGTGACGATCAGAGAAGAGGGACTTGTGAGGAATTAGTCTGTGATTGGAAGTACTTGATGGCTGTCATTGACTTTGTTGTATTATTGAAACAGTGTCTGTACGTGGAATATTGCAACAATAAAGAATCATATTATTACTGACAAGAGTCGAGACGTTGGTCTTATTATATCCAGAACCCAGTACGCAACAACAATGGTCAATGTTTTTGTTTTTCTTTTCTTTTCATTTTTTATTCAGATAGGCTCTAATTCTAATATTAATATGTTTTAAGATATATGTAATGTAAGTAATTATTTATGTTATTTTACTTTGTACTGATGAAGGCATGAGCCGAAACGTTTACCGTTTACCATTATTTGTATTAGATGATAATAAAGCTTAAACTTAAATTTATTGTTTTCTTACACTAATAGTTTGTGTAATTTGTTTTTTATTTAAAAGCTGTATGCAGTCCCATTCTGTATGATATATTGATATATTAAAATTAATCTAATACTAATAATTAGACTACTATACTAATATTAATATTAATATCAATATCAATGAATCAATGCAATGAATCAATGAAAATTAAGCTTCAATGAAAGACTCACTTTTAATAGTTTTAATCTTCAATTTTCTTTCAAAGATTTGACATGCATCTTCATATATTATTATCATTAACTATTAATATTAACTCAAAACTAAACTTTTAAACTAAACTAAACTAAACTGAGCTAGCACCAACTAAACTTAGTTAAACGAAGACTAAACACTAAACAAGACAAAACATACTAATACTGATCATACTCATACTGAATACTGTGTTTTTACTTTTTATCTTTAATTTTGGCTACCTAACTTTTATTTGAATTCACTGTACTTACTTAATTACAATTATATAAATTTCAAATCAAGTTCATTGTGAATAATTTAATTTATTTCTCAATCCCAGAAAGGAACATTAAAAACTGAAACTTCATTAAATTATGTCAAAAAAGAAATGAACAGTTTTACACTTCCTTATTCTTATTAATTGTGAGATAAGCTTCCTGTTGGTAGTTGGTAATGGCCAACCGCTTGAATCGTAAACAAAATGATTGTTGTGTCGTGAGCTTTACTCGATAACACGCAGAATCTATTGACCAATGGCCGAAAAAGCAGTTTTATCACGAATTAAAGCAAGAAAAAAAATGATTGAAATTATTTCTAAGTTGAATTGATGAAAATCATTACATATTAAAGTTTGACATTATTCCCCACGCCCACATTGATATACACTTTGTTACTATATTAATATTTAAAAAAATATATTCTCCATCCACCAAATGTATTTCATGTCATTACCACATTCTTGAAATTTTCTATCCACCAAGTGTGTGTCATTTCATCACAACGGAATTGGACAATCTCCATCCAATAGTGTATGACATGTCATGCCATCACCACAAACTTGGCATTCGCCATCCACCAAGTGAATGTCATGTCATCAATACAGACTTGACATTCTCCATCCACCAAGTGAATGTCATGTCATCAATACAGACTTGACATTCTCCATCCACCAGGGTTGCCAACCATCCGTAAATTTACGTAAAGATTTGTCGTAAAATTGCCAGTCTGTAAAATTCCGTAAAAAAAATTAATAAGTCCGTAAAAAATTGACAATCTCAACGTTTTAAAAAAATCAGTAAATTATGTTTGTGATATCTATTTTCTTAATTCAAAATTTAATTTTTAGAGCGTTTTAGTGGCATCTCGCGCTCTATTAATAGGCTAACTGTAAGCGCTTTCTGGACAACTAGGATCGCCGCGCAAGACGCATCGTGGCAAGTTAGATTTGTTTAGATAGATCGTTAGTTGTACGTCACAATCACGCATAAATTATGACGACATGAATGTAAAAAAGTATTTGTTTTTAAAAAGGGGCGGAAAAGATGAATACAAGCGAAGACGATAGCGGCACTATATCCGCAGTGAAAACTGTGAAATAAACGAAAACGAAGATAAAAATTATTGTTAAAAAAGCTAAAGTGAACAAAATGCTATTTTCAACCTACATGTATTACAAATGGCGAATTTAAGGACTGGTTATCAACGGGCAATGATTCCAAATATATTGCTGTATGTACGTGCTGTAGAAAAATATTTAGCGTTGCATCTGGTGGTGTACGAGACGTTCGCAGCCACGGTAGAAGCGCAAAACATATTCAGGTTTCCACATGGAACATCAGAAGTAGAACGCCTTTTTTCTGCTGTAGTTTATTTTAAAAAAACAACCTGAGAAGCAAATTGTCTACTCCAATGTTGGAAACTTTACTGACTGTGAGAAATGGACCGGGAAAAATAACTCCCACAATGATCGACAGTGTAAAAGTAAATGTTTCAATGTATGATCATAAGCAGGAGGAATTAAACACTGTCAATGGTGATGAATGTCATACAATAAACTAACGTTTTAAAATATGAACATGGTAATAGAGACGTGCTCATATGGAGACGTTAAATTTTTTAAAGCTAAAATGCTTGGATTATGCTTCATATTCGTTCGTTTTAAGGAAACCATTTTATGTTAAATGAGTCCGTAAAATTTTTTTGTTTGTTTGTAAATTTTGTTGAAAATTCTTATATTTGTCCGTAAATTTTATTTTGTTGAGTTGGCAACCCTGCCATCCACCAAGTGAATGCCATATCATGTCATCAACATCGACTTTACATTCTCCATCCACCAAGTGAATATCATGTCATGTCATCAACATCGACTTTACATTCTCCATCCACCAAGTGAATGTCATGTCATGTCATCAACATCGACTTTACATTCTCCATCCACCAAGTGAATGTCATGTCATGTCATCAACATCGACTTTACATTCTCCATCCACCAAGTGAATGCCATGTCATGTCATCACCACAGACTTGACATTGTCCACCCATCCAGTACATGTCATGTCACGAGACGAGCTTTTTCTATCCCGTTTTTTTTTGTTAAGTACTTGTGACCATCTTCCTTCTTTTCATTTCTCTGTTTCTTATCGCTACTTAATTATTTTGTCCATGGCATAGTTGGTAATATTTTTTAAATATACAATGTAAATTTAATTTAAATTATTGTGTTTATTATTATTTTTTTTTACTAAAGAATGCATTAGCCGAAACGTTTACTTATGCATTGGTCCATTAATAAAGCTATAATGCATGGTTTAATCACACAATTTTCCCCTTGCATTTGACATTCTCCATCCACCAAGTGCATGTCATGTCATGTCAAGCTACATCCAATCACGTTAACTCCAGCACAGGCTTAGGTGTTCGTATGTACGTTCTAGAATTGTTTCACGTCTGTCTTGTTTATAAGCAGTTCTTTTAATTCTATTTTTAACTTAACTGTACACATAAACACTTTTTTTTCTTCTTCCGCCCAAAGCAACCAATGCAATACAAGAGATACGTCCCGTTCTGATCGGGGTTTTCGTTTGTCGGTCTGGTCTGTCTGTGAACAATTCCGGTTTTAAGAAAATGGGTAGAGCAAAGTTGTGACTTGTCTACTTGAAAATACAAATTATAATTGACTAGACCCAACCCACGGCATAGCATACGCCGTCGAATCGCTCGAGAGTGAACGTGGTTCAAAGAAGAGAGTAATGAAACACACCTGTTCACAAAGCAAATCAACCAAAATGGAGCTGGCTGAGAACTTGGTGGGGTGTGCATCTGGCTGGCAAGCGAGGTGGTGCAGGAGGGGGAGCTGTAGCTCAACCGCGGTGCTCAAGTCTCGAGACCAACGATGGGCAGGCAATGGAAATGAATGATAACATGCGTCTGGGTTGCTCTGGCGCATTCTGTAACTGTAACTAGACTGCATCTTGCTTACTTGTTCTGGCGTATTACATATACATGTCACATGTATAGATTTTATTTTTACATGGAGTAACCAGCAATGGATAATAAAGAAAATTGCTTTATAGCGCGATTGGTCTGCTATTGCTATAGTTTGACATAAGAAATTAACTGATTCCCACTAGGTACTTGATTTGTATCTAGCGACAACATAGTTTGACATCGCCCGAGTTTATAAACAAATAACAACAATAACTCGATTAGTTGCCGTATGCTATTAAAACGTATCATTGTCATTCTCTTCTGCAAACACAACAACCTATAACATCGCTAAGACCCACACACATCCACACACTCATAAACACACAGCCTCCCACAAAGACACACCACCAAAAACACACGTACCTTCACAAACACACACACACATTCACACCATCACAAATACAGCTCCACAAGCACACATACCTTCATAACTAGACTCACACTATATCTAAAAATATTTACACGCCACAAACACACCTCTAAAATACACACCCAGCACACATGACGCCTAAACTCGCACCAGGCACCCCGCTAGCGATCAGCCATCACTGGGAAAGAGAAGGTCACCTGTAATCTAACCACCTTTTCCCCTCCTCTCCGTTTCCTAATCAATTTTTATTTTCGCTCTCTAAAGAAACACCAGCGTCCAACCCAGTCCAACCCCGTTCCTCGAACGACCAAATGAAAAGATCAGCTGTACACCCGGAAACCAGATTGAGGTTTGAAAGGAATTCTGGGCCCGTTACAGACTCACGGCCACATACCCCCTACCCCCCACCCACTGACGTCTGCGCTAACAGCACATAAACAATCAACTTCTAGCAGTGCTCTGATCAAATCCACTGTAGACTGACTTAACACCATTGTTGTAGACTGATATAAAACTTTCATTGTAGACTATTAGTATTATATTTATAGCACCCGCATTGTAGAACTATTTAAAACCATTTTTGTCGACTAATATAACATCTTTAATATTTAATATGTTTTCCTCTACGCTAGTATCACTTTAAAAGATAAATTATTATGTAAAAGGACATTTCATTTACTCGCTAGGGTCGGCCAATCACAGTTTATGGTTGACAAGCTAGGGTTGTGAAGGGTGGTGGGCAGGTAGAGAACCGCAGTGCAAATGTCTCGAGACCAACATTGCGTCGGTGGTTTTGATTTCTTCGTTATGTAGTTTGTGTCCGTTCATTCCCCACCCTTTTTGCACTATTCACGAGCAAGTCTGCGGCGTATGCTACACCGCGGGGCTATCTAGTTAAACAAAATTACGGTAAATTAAGTTAAAAAAAAACACGAACTACCATACTCAAATAAAGAAGAAAACTATTATTAAAAAAAAGAAATCAATTCTTAGGAATGGAAATTCCCCATCCTGTATGAGGTCTGTTGTGCCAACTTTGCACAGAAATACCTGTTTTTTCCAGCACTGCTGAACACCGTGCAAGAACGTAGAGCTTACCTCCCCGTCTGCTAATTATTCCCCCTGCATAGCTTTCCCTGCACAAACCACCTACCTTTACCTCTATAGTGGTTGTGCGAGTTGTGTTCGCGGTGTGTTGACGTCAAACGTGCATTCGATGTGTTGGACTACTCTTCCCGTCATATGTACGCAGATGTGTTCATTTATTTTTGTTTCGTTAATTATAAATGTTTTCTTTAAAAAAAAAAAAATTACAGCCCGAATTATGCGATGTTATTAGCAAGGTGTTCGTTTTAAAATATAATGGCAATAATGGGTGTAAAAATCATCGTGTTCCGTCAGTTGAACATTGAAATCCCAGTCAGCAATCAGCAAACTGCGTACGATGATGAGATGATGATCTTTGACGGNGGGAAACAATACTCGAGACTTTTGAAACGTCGTGTTCAATCATTAGATGTTTAGATATATATGAAAGCCTAGCTATAGAGTAAACACATTTATGTTAACCCCTGTAGTCTGTAGCTTACAATAGATAAAATATGTTAAAATAATAATGGGGCCAAAAAAAAAAAAAAATGTGTGGAGAATCGTGATGTGAAAAGTAAAAACCGTCCTTACATTTTAAGTACATTATCTCCACATTAGTTTCCTTTTTCGAAAGAGAAAATATAAACAAATATTTGTTCAACGATTTTTGACATCGTAATTTACCCAATTTCCTACACAGGACAACACATATTTCATCGTCTTAATTAATCAATACAAACGTTGGGAAACTATCATGAAACTTCATCGTTATTGCCCCTTAAACAGCACAAAATTTAGGCTTTAACTACAAATATAATGTCGAAATTTAAAAAAATGCACAAGTCAACTATTTATTTACGATGAGGCTGCCGGCCAGTCAAAATTTAAACCCGGGCCGTAATTATCCCTCAGGCCGGACACTGGACATATCTAGTGTTCTTGTATAAAGCCAATATTGTCTATATACTACATGTAAACAAATATAGTCTTGATATAGCTAATATTACATTTATTTAATCAAATAAAGAGATCAAACAGCTCTAGTATCGTTCGCATACACATATTTAAAAAAATCTAGTATTAGTTAACAATTACATTGTCTTTATATGAGCAAACCCAGTGTTCATATCATATCCCATTAATTCAAAGAACACAACTATTGAACATTCATAAATATAAACCTCGTCACCTGTTGCACTTTCCGCAGCTTGTCGCGCCCACAGTCAAATAACACCGAAGAGCATTTTTACGGTTCAGTTAACACGCTAACGTTAATGTTTAGTTGATACAATAGTAAGAGTGCGGTGCTTGATACAGCTGTAACGTAGCTTGGATAACTGTGACAATAACGGACACTCGCAGCACTGTCACAAGTGTCTCCAGGATTCTTTGTGGAACAAATACACTAGAGTGATTGTCATCAGCTTACACTCGGATTACTTGTCTCTAGCTTACATTGTGATACGTGCCTCAAGATTAGATTGTGACAATAGCCCCCAGCTCACATTGTGATACATATCATTGTGATACTTGTCATCGCGATACCCGAGGTCCCGTCCCGTCGTGTTTTGGTGTCATCTGAAAGAACATGGCCTCTGGATCCTCTGACCTGGTCCAGCTGAGGAGATACGACACGAGCCAACCGTGGGGCTTCCGTCTGCAGGGAGGGCGGGAGTACGGCCTGCCACTGTTTATTGTCAATGTGAGTATTGTCTTGTCTGCCACTGTTTATTGTCAATGTGAGTATTGTCTTGTCTGCCACTGTTTATTGTCAATGTGAGTATTGTCTTGCCTGCCACTGTTTATTGTCAATGTGAGTATTGTCTTGTCTTCCACTGTTTATTGTCAATGTGAGTATTGTCTTGTCTGCCACTGTTTATTGTCAATGTGAGTATTGTCTTGCATGCCACTGTTTATTGTCAATGTGAGTATTGTCTTGTCTGCCACTGTTTAGTGTCAATGTATTGTCTTGTCTGCCACTGTTTATTGTCAATGTGAGTATTGTCTTGTCTGCCACTGTTTATTGTCAATGTGAGTATTGTCTTGTCTGCCACTGTTTATTGTCAATGTGAGTATTGCCTGCCACTGTTAAGTGTCAGTGTATTTCCTAGCGATAAGTGAGTGTTTACAAAAGATAACTGAGTGTTGGCTAGCGTGTCCAGTGTCCAGCGATGTGTGAGTATTGCCTACTATAAGCCTAGGCCATCCTCCCAACCATCCTTTATCTCCCATAAACCCCAATTGAAATTATTATTATTATTATTTTTTTGTTAAAAAACTGATCAAAGCCCGGGTTGGGGGGATCTTTACCTGAAGTTAGTTTTCTATAGTAGAAAGACTAACACCAACCTGACCTTACATGGAGTCTCGGTAGTCTGTGATACTGATGCAGTTATACTGGGTTTAGAGCATTCCTTTCACAAGACATAGGTGACAACGTAAAGTAAGTTCAGGATTTTTAGACAAAGTTAAAACCTCATTCATGTTTACGGAAGTGAGTAGTGAGTTCACCTATAACCTGAGTTCACACCTGACTGAGTACACACCCGACAGCATACACACCTGACTGAATTCACGCCTGGCTGAATTCACGCCTAACAGAATATCTACCTGATTGTTACTTCCGCCAGCTCACCTTGTGTTTAAAATTAGGTCACACCGTCGTGTCAGTTGGTGGCAAATGTTCCGCGGATGTGTGCTCTAATTAAATGCTGGCCCTGATTGCGGTTTTTTACAGTTACTCTCTACATTTACCCATACCGTCACTCTATATACTGTTATTAATTCAACCATTCGAAGAACAAATTTTTAATTTTTCTAAATGTGTGAAGACGAGATCGATATATATATCTGAAAGTGAACGAGAGAGAATGGTAGAGCAGGGGTCGGGAAATTTTTTGTCTGAAAGAGCCATAAACACCACATATTTTGAAAAGTAATCTTGTAAGAGCCATACATTATGTTTAAAACTAAAAATTTAAGTATATAATAAATGTGTGCATTTTATGTATTTTCAACACTAAAAGAACTATAATTATGTCTTTGAATTATTCTTATTAATAACATTGTTTTACTGTTTTTTTAAATAAAAATATATGTAGATCAAAGGAGTCGGAATAAACGTTTTAAAAATAATAATCGAGTATTTATCTGAGAGCCAGATGCAGTCAAAAACAGCGCCACATCTGGCTCACGAGCCAAGGTTTCCCGACCCCTGTCTGGTAAAGGACAAAAAGTAATGCAAGGTGACAAATGTCCCATTCTTACGAGACTACACCCATCCCCGCGACTACGCCCCTGCATCCCTTCATGAGCGACTACGTTCTACACCCAACCATGCAATTCCGCCCCTGCACCCATCCACGCGACTACGCCCCTGCACCCATCCACGCGACTACGTCTCTGCACCCACTCATATGATTACTTCACTGCACCAATTCAACTGACTACACCACTGCATCGATTTCCACGACTTCGCCCTTGCACTCATCCACGCGACTACGCCCCTGCATCGATTCACACGACTACGCCCCTGCACTCATCCACGCGACTACGCCCCTGCACTCATCCACGCGACTACGTCCCTGCACTCATCCACGTGACTACGCCCCTGCACCCATCCACGTGACTACGCCCCTGCACTCATCCACGCGACTACGCCCTTGCACTCATCCACGTGACTACGCCCCTGCACTTATCCATGCGACTACGCCCCTGCGCCGATTCACGCGATTACGCCCCTGCACCCATCCACGCGACTACGCCCCTGCCACAGTCCACGCGACTACGCCCCTGCACCCATACATGTAACTACGCCACTGCACCCATCAATGTGACGACCTGTTAGGTGTGTCAGTGCGGAGATAGTGTATAAATAGACGTGGTAGAATAAACAGGCGACGACAGTTCAAATACGAAGTCTTTTCAAAGCAAACACCGTAAGAAGTAACGGCAGAGGGTTGTGGTGACAGGGGGGGGGGCCTTGGGGTCGCTGTAAGGGTCTAGGTGCGAGGTGTGGAGATCTGGTGCGATGAGATAGAAGGAAAATGTGTGCAGGGGTAGGTGGGAGGATGCAAGTCATTACTCAATGTGTCATAACCATGTATAAAATGTGTGAGTCATTTGATGAGTTGTGTGGAATCATTCGCTGTGCCACAGGGGGGAAATTGAAATGGAGGAAATGGCGTATTCTGGATTAATTGCACCCGTAAATATAGTGACCCTGACTTGAACTTCAAGTGACCCAAAACTATAGTGATGCTGGTTAAAAGTGACCTTGAACTAGGGTGACCTGGTTTCGAAGTAACTCTGAAATATATTCACTCTTAAGAGACCATGAAATATAGTGATCCTGGCTGTCAGGGAAACATTATAGAGCTATTGGGTTTTCCCAGACATGTCAATGTTGTTACTTGTGTTTGGTGCGGTGCGGTGCGCGCGGTATGAAAGAGTATGACGTAATAGTGTGAACGTGACGTAGGGGAAAGGCCGGAAAGGCAGTTGTTGAGAGAGAGAGATAGAGGTCGGTTGGTATATGGAGGAACCTTCGACCTGCAGTACACAAGGGATACACGAGTTGTAGCGTTGCCCAGAGTTCGTCTGTTGGACTGAGAGTTGTTGATGTGATGTTAAGACGCATGGAGTTGTACTACGATTAATAAAGATTGCTGTTAGTACAAGGACTTTGTGTTCGGTCTTTGTGCGCAAGTTGGCGGTGAAGTAACGATCAGAAACCCCTAGACAACGAAGCCCCCCACACTGGCATGAAGTGACCCTATATGAACTGAAGTGACCCCGAACTATAATTATGTTGGTTTTATGCGACCCTAGATTAAATTAAGCTGACCATGAAATATAGCGTCATTGTCTGTAATGGAGCCACGATTAAATTGAAGTGACCCTGAAATATTAAGTACCCTTTGAGTGAGGTCATTGAACCCATAAAGACGTTTAGAGAGCATTGTAAGAGTCAGCTTTACTTTTGTCTTCTAATTGATTCCAATGACTTCCTAAGCCATTTCTTCCAAAATTATATGTGTCAAGTCTGGCCATGGTATATGTCAAGTCTGGCCATGGTATATGTCAAGTCTGGCCATGGTATATGTCAAGTCTGGCCATGGTATATGTCAAGTCTGGCCATGTTATATGTCAAGTCTGGCCATGGTATATGTCAAGTCTGGCTATGGTATATGTCAAGTCTGGCCATGGTATATGTCAAGTCTGGCCATGGTATATGTCAAGCCTGGTCATGGTATATGTCAAGTCTGGCCACGGTATATGTCGAGTCTGGCCACGGTATATGTCGAGTCTGGCCATGGTATATGTCAAGTCTGGCCATGGTATATGTCAAGTCTGGCCATGGTATATGTCAAGTTTGGCCATGGTATATGTCAAGTCTGGCCATGGTATATGTCAAGTCTGGCCATGGTATATGTCAAGTCTGGTCATGGTATATGTCAAGTCTGGCCACGGTATATGTCAAGTCTGGCCATGGTATATGTAAAGTCTGGCCATGATATATGTCAAGTCTGGCCATGGTAAATGTCAAGTCTGGCCATGGTATATGTCAAGTCTGGCCACGGTATATGTCAAGTCGGGCCATGGTATATGTCAAGTTTGGCCATGGTATATGTCAAGTCTGGCCATGGTATATGTCAAGTCTGGCCATGGTATATGTCAAGTCTGGTCATGGTATATGTCAAGTCTGGCCATGGTATATGTCAAGTCTGGCCATAGTATATGTCAAGTCTGGCCATGGTATATGTCAAGTCTGGCCATGGTTTATGTCAAGTCTGGCCATGGTATGCGTCAAGACTGGTTATAATATTTTAAGGTTTCATACGATTATTTAAACATAATTCCAATAGTATATTTGGATCATGTATTACGAGAAAATGTTGAGGTCGGCCTTGAACTTGAACATTATATTATAAGGTCAATTCTTTGATAAGCTTGTAGACTAATTGAGCGGATGTATTGACATAAGTTATTGAATGTTTGGGCTGCCACTTTGATAGTAAACTAAATGTGCGACACTTGTTGTCAAATGTAGAGGTGCCTATGTCAATAAACAAACCATTACATCTCAGTTAATCTTTTTTTTAGAAAACCTGCCCTATCACTACTTGGCATCTATTGAGGGATGTTGATCGAGTGGAGTGGTCCTTACAAACAAAACTATAGTGCCGAGTGGAAAAACAAAGTTACTTGACAGGCAGTGTGGGTGAAAACATGGTTAGTTGACAGGCAGTGTGGGTGAAAACATGGTTAGTTGACAGGCAGTGTGGGTGAAAACATGGTTAGTTGACAGGCAGTATGGGTGAAAACATGGTTAGTTGACAGGCAGTGTGGATAAAAGCAAAGTTGCCTGACAGGCAGTGTGGGTGAAAACATGGTTAGTTTACAGGCAGTGTGGGTGAAAACATGGTTAGTTGACAGGCAGTGTGGATAAAAGCAAAGTTGCCTGACAGGCAGTGTGGGTGAAAACATGGTTAGTTGACAGGCAGTGTGGATAAAAGCAAAATTACCTGACAGGCAGTGTGGGTGAAAACATGGTTAGTTTACAGGCAGTGTGGGTAAAAACATGGTTAGTTGACAGGCAGTGTGGATAAAAGCAAAGTCACCTGACAGGCAGTGTGTGTGAAAACATGGTGACTCGACCAACACTAAATTAAAACATTGTTACTGGACTAACATTGAATAAAAACTATGTTACCTTACCACCACTGAATGGCGTGGCGAGGGTCCTCTTTTTCATCATCTAGTGGTGCTGATATAAGGCCGTGGAACCTCCGACAGTTAGAAAATGATAACTACTAACAATGTAACCCAGTTAACTCGACCCATACCTCGAGTCATGACTTTCCATTATGTGATTGACGCTGACATGGCAGAAGAAAAGCATGCATTGAACATGCACAGAAAGCTGATACCCCTGAGGGAGGCGAGGGATAAAGGGGTTTCGGAACCCCTTGCGAGAATGTTCGCTGAGGGTTCTGCTCCTTTAAGAGAAAGGTGCGCAGGATGTGGGCCTCCCGGGAGAAATTTTCGGTGCTGTGTGAGGTATTGACATTGAAAGTTTTATACGCGGTGCTTTATGCTATGTATGGCGTTCTTGAAAATGTCGCGTGTGGACTGTAGAGTTTAGAAATAGAGGGAGGGGTGCGCTTGAAATGATTATTTTTTCCGCCCAGTGGCGTGGCCAGTGGTGAAGCCTGCGGCTCCAAAACTGGAACTTGAACTGCTTGAGTCTTCAAACAAGTGCAACAGCTTAAAGATGGATCATGCTGGACATGTACTCACCAGCATCGTCCAGCAGATGGAGCAAGGTTGCCAAGTACTAGACGACACTTAGCAGCAGATGGAGCAAGGTTACCAAGTACTAGATGACACTTACCAGCAGATGGAGCAAGGTTGCCAAGTACTAGACGACACTTAGCAGCAGATGGAGCAAGGTTACCAAGTACTAGATGACACTTACCAGCAGATGGAGCAAGTTGTCAAGTACTAGACGACACTTACCAGCAGATGAAGCAAGTTGTCAAGTACTAGACGCCACTTACCAGCAGATGGAGCAAGGTTGTCAAGTACTAGATGACACTTACCAGCAGATGGAGCAAGTTGTCAAGTACTAGATGACACTTACCAGCAGATGGAGCAAGTTGTCAAGTACTAGACGACACTTACCAGCAGATGGAGCAAGGTTACCAAGTACTAGATGACACTTACCAGCAGATGGAGCAAGGTTACCAAGTACTAGCCGACACTTACCAGCAGATGGAGCTGATTGCCAAGGTACTGATGTACTTTCAGACGCGTAAAGGGTGTATCATCCATCAAATTTAAGTAAACAAAAATCAATTTTGCTCAAGAACCCTTTATCACCTATATTTCCGCACACCACAACCTCACGGGCTGTCTACTTAACTAAACACATATCCTGGAAGCTTGAGATTACAATCTTAAAGTCTGGACATCTGCAGGTGAGTGCCATGGAACATTGTCTGAGAGTAGGACTCACTCACTGCCCTAGCCTCCCCTGCCAAGTCTGGCGCAAGGCACGAAGTCAATAGATGTAACAATGTATCAGAGGCTGCAATGCGGGCAGTTTGAGTCCCTGGTGTTGTCTAGCCTGTTAAAGTTTGACTCACCAAACTCTGGTGTTTGTGGCTCAATAATCACGATTGCTATGGACATGTTGCCGTTACCCTCTCTCGCAGCCGTGTTGTCGGCCCATTCCCTGTACCACTTGTTCCTAAAGTGGTCTGCCAGGCGGTCTCCCCCCCCCCCACGAGATAAATGACTGAAACATTTGGTTGGGGTTGTACCTCGGGGTTTTCGCCATTGATTCATCCTTTTCATTGTCATCTACATTAACGGGGCTCGGGATCAATGTCACATTACACCCAGAGCATAGGATGGCGTCCGCCATGCGAGTGGGTTTAAGGTTAGTCTTTGTTCATATAGTCCACTAAATATCCGACATGTGGAAGAAAATCATCAGCCCCGAGCCTAGCGCTCTTCATTGGTCTTCCCGGAAGACCCCCTCAGCTATCTGGCCCCCTTCCCAAGATGACGTAACAGCTGAGATCACCCCGCCCCCTGATTGGTCACTTCTGAAGTGACCACCTGGGCATCCAGGTCACAAGGTCGAAAATACCTCCCACTAAAATGACCTCACAAGAAGGGGTGGCATTGTCCCTACTTCGACTCGCTACAACCTCGGCGCCACTCCGGCAAAGCATACGAGTCTCCATGGCTAGGACTGCAGCAGAGCGGTTGTTGTCCACTAAAAAGTTCCATCATCTCACAAGCCAAAGTATTAGCCATCTAGTCACAGTCGGTTTACATCAAGTGAAAATCCAGGTATATAACATTATCAAAGGATTTTTTTTTTTTTTTTAATTTGTTTCACCCCCCACCTCCACCCCAGACAATCTCATGGCGCCCGGCTAGCAGGTGCTCCACTGTTCCAGCGACCAGGTTTTGCGCACTGGACGTGCAGGAGCATTATCGCATCTCCTGGCGAAGAATTCAAACAAACGAACGGACTCACCACCACGTTGCGCAAGGAACAACGCTGATGGAAAGGTTCCAAGTTTACCTGGCCGTTGTGCGGTGTTGTGTTTTAGCCGCGGTATGTGCTGAGGTGCAGTTTGGTTCTGTTGGGTTGGGGGTGAGGTGGGGAGATGGTGAGGTGGGGAGGAGGAGGTGCTGCATGAGCAAAATTGTAAATGTGAAGCAATCGCAAATAAGTTAGCACAACTCACTGGGCGGCGTTACTGGGGTTAGTGTATAGTGGTGGGTCAATATTTTGAGGTGGGTACACATATTCAAGGTGAGTATGGGTCAGATTTTGGTGTTGGGGCAAGGTGTTAAAGTGGGTCTTGGTCAAGATTATGTGTAGGTGGGTCCATATTGTTGAGGTATGTAAAGAGTTTTAAATGAGTCAAGATTTTTAAATTTGTGTTGGTCAAAATTTTAGGGTGGGTCAAGGTGTTTGGCGCTATCGGATAGCCTATCCCTAAGAATAAAACTCTGTTTATTGACGAATTCGCCATTATGTCCTTTGTATTAAAAAGAAAGAAAATAGTGCCGCCCGGTAATTCCGGTGAAGATCAATCTGTCGTCCTAACCTTTCCCAAGTCAGTGGCAACACTTGAAGATGTGTCACAAAAATAGGTAGTTAAACAAATGGTGATGTGTGAACTAGAAGGAGAGAACGCCTACGAACGAAAGTAAGAAAAAATTGGGAAAGAAGAAGACAGAGAAATATGGGTTAAAGAATGTAGGGAAAAAATGGAGCACACAATTTCTGGTGAGAGTCTGAGAGAGTTTTAGAGATTTTGGCGGTTGTTTTATTGGTTGGTGGGCCGAAGATGGAAAATAATGGGGAATTACTCATGTAATCCTATCGTATCTTCTTATATATATATATATATACAGACGCTCATTCTATGCAGAAGATAATTGCGTCTACAGACCATGACGTATGATCTGTTGGCAAGTGATGCAGCGGTCACAGGCCACGGCTATGGGGGTTCCACGCATTACCCAGCCGCCTAACTATTGTTAGGTACCCATTCGGAGCTGGGTGACTCAGGGACGCCCTATGCCCGGGGAACATATCCTTGACTTCGCATGGATTCGAACTCGTGATCCTCGGTGCACCAGTCGAGCGCGCTGCCACTAGACCACCGTGGGAAATAAATCACATTTATGTTGAAAAAGTGGGTAGGGTAATTTTATTTTCAAAGCAGCAATTTAGTTTCGACAAACATTTTATTTCTTTAAGAGTTCAATGTCTTTGCATATATATATCCGAAGACGCAAACTATAACATTTGGCAAAATATAAGCCCCCCTTTTTAAAAAAAAAAAAAAACCAAATAATTGGATTTTTAACCACTACAGATTCGCAGTATTCTAACTTCAAAAGCTTGCAGAACTGCTTGCAAGATAACAGACCGTGACCCTTACTGTCATAATAATTTTTTGTAAAATCAGCATTTCTTTGAATGATAAATGTAGCTTATTTATAACATCTACTGTAATGTCATAACATTTTATGGTTAAGATTTCGATGTTTTCATATTGAATGAATTGATACTCGTATGTGTGTAACTATTTTTTTGAATGTAATTTAATGTAAAGCGCCGTTTGCCCAGTTGCTTGCTTGGGTACTGCGCTATGATAAGCCCGTCACAATATTTAGATTATGTGAGAATTCGGAGGAATGTGTGCCACCAGGGCAGTTTATCAGCGGTTAAAAACAACTAAGACATTTAAATCAAGAAATGTATATTTATTTTCCAAATTTCTCCCCCAGTCTTAACATCCGACTTTAAATCTAAACTCTATGTCTTACATAATAATAATAATGATAATAATAATAATAATAATAAAATGATAATTTATATAGCGCTCAACTATCTGACTTACAATCTAAACTGTCTGACTTACAATCTAAACTGTCTGACTTACAATCTAAACTGTCTGACTTACAATCTAAACTGTCTGACTTACAATCTAAACTATTTGACTTTAAACTCTCTAAACTTTCTCCCAGTCTTAATTATCTACTTTGATCTAAACTATTTCACTTACAGTCTAAACAATCTGAACTATCTCACTTAAAATTTTGAAAAATTATGTTTAAAAAAAAAAACAATCTTTATATTCTTTAAACTCAGTGTAGTGAATGAGGAAATAAGAAAAGGTCTGATATAAGAAAGCTGTAAATTATAATTTTTTTAAATAAAAAAGATCATCAACTGCTTAGCTTACTAGACTCCTTTAAAGCTTTTCATTTTAAAAATTGATTTTCCCTCTCATATTACTTTGTTAATTAAAGTAATAACAAACGTTATTTCGTGTTAAACCTTATTAACTTAAACTTCATTAAAAATTATTTTTATGTTGCAAGACAACGCGATTTGGAAACCTTTTTTTTTAAAAAATTGATTATGCGTTAAAGGGAAATGCCCTAGTTAAACTTGAGTTAACAAACATTTCAACAGTTTGAGAATCACTGCTGCTAATATACTTGACGCTATCACCTCAGTGTGCCCATGTAAACATTTCAACCTTAGTTTTGTTGACGGGTTATCGGAACTATATTTAAAATAGATAAATAAGGTGGATGACGTGAAAGTATTAATATTGCTGTTTATCATTTCTATTTTGTACAGCTGCATTTGGGTTCATCCGGCAGTCCGGATATTAAAATGATTCGCCAATAGTCCAGACATTAAAATGATTCGCCTGTAGTCCAAACATTATGTCCCAAAATTTAGATGGTTTGTCTGTAATTCTCACATATAATTTATAAAGATGGATGGAAAGAAGAAAAACCGATAGACTTCTAACACTGCCTCATTGGAAGTCGATTTAGTCTAAGGAACTTTAAATTACTTTGGTCGTTAAATCCTGTTTCAGAAACATTTAAATATGAAATCCAATAAACAATTAGCATTTTGAATTATTGCTTTTATATTTAAAGACAAATGCGATTATTTGATATAAATTACTGTGTGATGTGATATTAGTAGAATAAAAACTAATATATGTTATGTTGATTCCTAAAATTGGAGCTTTAATGATCAGAGCATTGATTGCGGGCCCTTAAGAAATATGAAGACAGCCAACGCGTGACCCACATGAACCAATGAACGGCCAGAGATCTCAATTCATGGCGTCATTTTCTTATTTGGATTGAGTGAGACCTTTGGGTTGACATCTTTGGATTGATGCCTTTTGATTGAAACATTTTTGTTTGAACATTTTTTTATTGATCCCTTTGGCGTTTAAAAATTTAGGTTGAGACTTTTGGGTTGACACCTTTGAAACGCTGGATGTTAAGGCAAACAAAATGTAATAATCAAAACGTAATCGCTTTCAAATGCTGCCCGGCTTTTCCGTTTGATGCCGGCTACAAAACTGTGATGAACAAATAGATAATGTTAAATCGTGGATGTTCAAATGAAGCAGAAAAGTAATGTCGACATCAGCGTTAGCATGATTTGAGTTACACACGTCCAAACATTACCCCCATTGTTGTATTAGTTTAAATAGACCAGGGGTAGGAAACCTTTTGAGACTAAACTGCCAAAAGTTACTATTTACAAAATTTCTAGTTTTCTAGAGAGCCACTAACATGAATGTTGAAAACAAAATGATATAATTATTCATATTTGCGCATGGAACTAGAGAGTCGCAATTTGGCATCGAAAGAGCCGCACCAGTGACATAGACCCATCAGTTATGTTGAATGTTAGTGGAATGAACGTATGTGTTTCATGCATGATGACACCTTACACCGCCACCATCCTTCCTTTTGTTTCCTTAGTTCATTTATAAAACTGTAACTGTGTCTCGCTCCTGTTTTTCTTTTTCTGATTGATTACTTGACTAAACATCGCAGATGTGTTTTACTTTTTTAAAATAAAATAAAAAACAACCTAGCTGCCAACTTGATTCCAAGGCTTTTAGCGGATACGTTTGTTGTTTTCTTGCTTCTCCTTATCTTGTCTTATTTTATGTATTACATAGCTAAACAGATTATTTCGTCCTGCGCTTATCCATGGGTTATGTCTTCCATTTGTATTAGAGTTTTGAATGCTGACACGATGTTGGTTTTCCTGGTTTTCTCAGGCTACACATTCCACGTCCGAATGTCAGACTAGAACAACGAGAATTTGTATGTGATCTTTCTTGCATGCGGAAGAAGAAACGTTTAAAAAAAAAAAAAAAAACATCACTGTGTCTGTCTGTGAGCTGTATAAAAGTATTGTCTTGTTTTTCCACGTTAGATTTGCACTCCTTGTACATTATTACTATATCTTAGATATACAGACGCTCCTTCTATGCAGAAGATAATTGCGTCCACAGACCACGAGAGATGATCTGTTGGCAAGTGATGCAGCGGTCACAGGCCACGGCTATAGGAGTTGTTACCCCACGCATTGCCCCAGCCGCCTAACTATTGTCTAGTTAGGTACCCATTCGGAGCTGGGTGACTCGGGGACTCCTCAGGCCCCGAGAACAAATACTCACCTTCGTGTGGATTCGAACTCGTGACCATCGGTATGACAGTCGAGAGCGCTACCTCTCGACCACCACGTCCCACGTACTACTTTGCTTTTGCTTGTCTATCCTCCAGTGTTTTTAGGTTCGGTAATTTAAAAAATGGGGTTACTCATTTCCGTTGTGAATATTTACCCGTAGTTTAAACCTTGCAAGTCTTGTTTGGATTTCTTCTAGATGATCCATCGTTTCCCATGCCATATCAATATCCACCAAATTCTCTGCCTAGCCTGACCGCAGCCTCAACCCACTCTAACATGGTTTGTTAACAAAATGTGGGTGAGACTGCAACCAGTTTTATAGACAATGATATAAATATATATA
>MUZC01003043.1:1026790-1052770 GCA_002072015.1 Radix auricularia
ACTTTATCATCGAAAAGAACTGAGGAGTAGGAGGGCATTGGGGTAGGTAGTAAGCAGCTATGCCATATATAATGGGGGGAGGGGGAATCCGAAAAGTGACATAATTAATATCTTTACTAAATTGAACAAAACTTAGCTCCAGTATTTATTCCCAAGAAGACAGGCATCAGTTTAATTGATTCTTGTCAGACTCAGGCATACATTTTTTCTAGAACCCTTGTTTCCATTCAATCGCCTCCCGCCCCCCCCCCCCCAACCCAATCGGCGGCCATTAGTGTTTGGGCCCAAGACAACTGGGTATTGGTGGCGGGCCCCCTGCCCTTAAACAGGGCCTCAGACCAGAGACCCCCCCCCACACACACACCTGTCATGCACTTCATCCGTTTGCGATTCATTTTTCAAAACATGTTTATCTCATGTGATTGCTCGTCCGTCATTATTATCTTAGATTCAACCAATGAAATCATTTGGAAAAGTATTATTATTTTGTTTTCTTTCTTTTTAATATTGTAAGGGGCGTGGTCAACACTGCTGACCCTAAGGTCAAGGCCGCGTGTGGGGTCGGTCAGTCCAACAAGAGAGTTGAGCTGGACGAAGGAAGCATCAACCCCCACATGAACGAGGGGTCAAGTTTCCGTAACGTGACCCCCAAGACGTACAAGATCCTGGAGGCCCAACTGGGGTCAGGGGAACCCCCGCAATCTGCGCTATCTAATCAGCCAGCACAACCCATGGCTCCGGTACACGCACAGCAAGGTAATGTATATAAAGGCTCCGGTACACGCACAGCAAGGTAATGTATAAAAGGCTCCGGTACACGCACAGCAAGGTAATGTATATAATGGCTCCGGTACACGCACAGCAAGGTAATGTATATAAAGGCTCCGGTACACGCACAGCAAGGTAATGTATATAATGGCCCCGGTACACGCACAGCAAGGTAATGTATATAAAGGCTCCGGTACACGCACAGCAAGGTAATGTATATAAAGGCTCCGGTACACGCACAGCAAGGTAATGATATAATGGCCCCGGTACACGCACAGCAAGGTTATGTTTGGACTTCTGTTATGTACACTAAACATGAAGGGAATGTGTGGAATGTTGAAATGTACGCTAAACATAAAATCATAAAGGTAATGTGTAGACCAGAGGTGGGCAGAGTGCGGCCCGCCACAGAGATTTATGAGGCCCGCCAAGACATTTCAGGAATTCAAGAAGATTGAACCTAAATTTAATTTACAGTCTTATCCTATCACTGCAGATATTGATACAGCACCCGAGGAGCTGCACCTTGAACTAATTGATATGCTGTCGGATCACACAGTGAAAGAAATGTTTAAAACTGTGACATTAGTTAAATTTTATAAGTGTTTGTCTGCTGAAAAATTCCCATGTGTGAAAAACTTTGCTGTGAAAATGTTCTCTATATTTGTATCAACATATATTTGTGAGCAAAGTTTTTCTTGCATGAAGATCAACAAGAGTAAATACAGATGCTCTTTGACAGACATAAACTTGCAGGCAGTGATGAGAATTTCAACAAGCAAATTCACTCATAGTTTCATCCAAAAAAAAAGTAAAAAATTGTGATAGGCTACACTTGTCTCATTAACCGGATTCTATAATTAAATGTTCTGATGGTTAGAAATCTAGATAATATGACCATTAATAAATTTAATAAAACTACCACTTTTGTTTAAGTTTTTTTTAATTATTGATTTTTATGATGTCATTCTTACTTTTTCTGAAATGACATGTAATGTTAACTAAAGAATACAAACATTTTAAACGTTGCGGCCCTCCACTAAAATACGCTACCACAAAGTGGCCCCCGTGCTAAAACAATTGCCCTCCCCTGGTGTAGACTATTGTAGCATTCTGAAAGTTATCTCATGGCAAACAACAGCTGCTGGGAAATTTGTGCTGCGATTAGATAACACATTTTTTAGACACCGAAGATGGATTGAACAATGACATCATCAATTTTAGTATAGAGTATTGTAGAATAAGTAACGTCATATCAGCCATGGTGTGAAGCATTGTATAATAGGTGAAGCCACTGCGCTCTTTTTTTTTTTTGAGAATTACAGAAGTCGTTTAGCCAGCATGGTCACACAGATCTCGGTTTTTATGACATCGGAAAATATACCTTTATATCAGATTTATTGGAGGTAGTGTTAGGGGATACGGAAAAACAAATAGTTTTAAGTTGAGGAGGGGTGCAGACAAAATTACTTTTGAAATCATGCGTGGCCTGTGCGATGTTTTGAAATACACGGGATAAGGTCCCGGGTTCGAATCTCCGTGAAGGCAGGAATTTGTTCCCGGGGTTTCTGCGTCCACCCAGCTCTAAATGGGAACCTGACACTTTTTAGGGAATAGCGTGGTCCCTCATAGCCGTGGCCTGCGAACGCCGAGTCACTGCCAACAAGCTCTTATCAATACGTGAGACGCAATAATCTTCTGTGTAGAAACTAAAATCCTTAGGTAAACAGCATTTATTGCCCTTGAATAAATCGAGACAATCTTTAATTATTGGGACACCGAGGTTCTTTTATTCTCTTATGATTTAAACGCTATTTCAAATCTACAGCCCAGCCGAAGCCGTCTTCAATCTTTGACAGAAAGAAACAAGAAAGATCCGACTACTTGGTGGCACAAGGTAACACCATCCAGAAAACTTACGGACAGCAGTAGTTACAACAGTTGTAGCCCCTGAAACATGATCATTAAAGAGCACGGATGACAGACGGACGCAACAAACAAGATACAATTTATTATTTTTTAGTAACAGCGTTATGCAACAGGATCAACCACAAGTTCGTTTACATTTTTAGAAAAACTCTTTCATATAATTTAATTTTATATCAATGGTGTCTCAAATTGAGTCTCAAAGCTCCCATATACAAACTGGTAACTGGTTCTATTTTGTTGTACATTATATACATAACAAAGATGCTTTTTAAGATTTCTTATCTTTTGAATTTTTAAGGTAATTTTTCAAAATTATTTCTAATTTAATTTTGGCTTTGTATATTTTTTGTTTGATTTGATCAAATTAATAAATGTTCAAAATTCCCAATTCAATTTTTTTATAATCAATTTAGAGCAATGAGTAAAATAAATTAATAGAGATTTTTTCATTTAGTTTAAGTTAAACCTTAAAACTCATCTGTTTAAATAAAGTTAAAGTAATTTACAATGATTTCCAATCTACGAATTATTTAGAAAAATTGCGCAAAACTTTAAATCTCATTTATTTAAATTGAATTTTGAAAGAATATCAGACGGCTATGTATAATAATGATTCATATTGGGAAGAGTTTTAACTCAGGTTATCTAATATTTTCTCCAGGGATTATTTATTTTTAAATAAAAATTTAGATTTTAAAGTAAATCCAAATTTCCCTCCACGTATTTTAGGGTTAACAAATAATTAAAAATGTGAAGTCGTGGTTGACTTAGAACAAAAGTTTTGGATTAAAGAATTCTGTGATAAAACAAAAACTATTCACGATGATAACACATTCTAATTCTACTTTTGTAATATATAAATGAATGCTCTATTTCTTCTCATAAAATATGAACAGATAAAACATTTATATTATGTCTTCTAAATTGAGTGGCTGTTGAAAGGTAAAATTATTAGACGAGGACAATCACTGGATGTTTCATCAATAAAAAAAAATTTCCACTTATTTATCTCATATTTCCACTTATTTTAAATAATCATGCCTGAATCCTGCAATTTCCACCTTTCAAAGCCACAAATGATCTATGTGTGTGAATGGAATTTTGTATAAATGATTTGTAACTTTTTAAATATAAAAATAAACCTTATGAAAAGGTTTTAGGCTTTTCTTTTTTGTAAGCCAAGGTTTGGATTTTCTTGCTGTGGCCATCTTTATCCAGGGGAAAGCACTCTGGTGCTAAAGCATCTTTGGTGCAATCACATTTAGTTTAAAATGTTCATGTGAGCAAACTTTCAATTTTTAGGGATGATTGCTTCATTAAAAAAAATTGATAAAGTACATGGACTTTCTAAAATATTGATTTATCACAGGGTCTTCTATAAACTTTCATTATTCCTACAATTTGAACTAAAAATTTAACCCCGAATAAATAAATTAGCCTAATGATTAGCTGACATTTCTTTGAAAAACAACTCAATTGTATGTGATGTCTGTGTTGGTGAATAATTAATAATAATATCAATTGTGTGCATGCATTTCTTAGTTGTGATATTTATTTGTTGGCACTTAGTGACATCTCTTTGTAACTTGTCATTTGATACTCTCGACCTTTAACTTATTGACACTAAGATTTCTAGCTGCCTCCTGAATTATGCATTATCTTCCATTGTCTGTACTTTAAAAAAAAATGAAAATAAACATTCATAATTTTTTCTTAAAAGGAAGATATTTTTGTTCAGTTGTATGGTGAACTTTAAAAGAAGTGAAACCTGTGAATGAATGCTGTAATGAATTTTTAAGAAATCTATAAATGTGAGTAGGACACATGCAAAAATTTTATTTTTTAAATGCAAAATTAAATTTATATAACAAGCCACAAGTCGAAAGTTTCCTATCAAAATATTTTATTTCATGTCAACAAAAATCACAGCTCAACATTTAAATTTTATAATTTTAAACTGCTATGCTGATGCTCCAAAACAGTGTCTGATGTGTTTAAATCAGGTGTCGCTGCTGCTGTGGAGATCAGAATATCTGTTTCGTGTGCCTTGATTTCAGCTCTGGGTAGAAGATTTTCTAAATCTGAGGTTGTGTCCTCGTCTGAGAGTTGTTCTTTCTGTTCTTCCAACAGGCAAGTTGTGGATGTTTCAGTGGATTCTGTAGGGTTGAATATTAAATCTGTGAATAAAAAAAAAGGAAAAGGAATACAACAGCGAACTAAACAGAAGCCCATTGAGGAAGAGATTCTTCAAAAGTGGTGGAGGTGGATCGGTCATACACTAAGGAAACCTGCGTCTAAAATAACAAGTAAAGCCCTGAAATGGAAAACACAGGGTAAAAGGAAAAGAGGCCGTCCAAGAAACACCTGGCACCGAGAATTGGAGGCAGACATTAAGAGAATCGGCCATGAATGGAAGATCCTGGAGAAAATGGCCCAGGATAGAGATGCCTGGAGGTCTCTTGTAGGTGGCCTATGTCCTAGGAGGAAGTGCAGACGTCAACGATGATCGGTGGATGTCCCTCATGGACAAAAAGGCTCAACAACACAATGTAGTTCAAAATTTTAACAGAATCTTCTGTTACTAAAACTTTGTAAAGTCACTGTGATTTTTTTTAGTACTTGAGGTGTTACAGTTACAATTTTAACTGCATTGCAAACATTTTTTTAATAAGCGGTTTAATTGTATACTTGTTAAGTGAGCCCTTGATTTAAATGTTTTCTTTTGATACACTGAATTTTTTTTAGTTTCGAAAAACCCATCATTACCTTTTGGATTATATTCCACATCAAGTAAGTACAGGCCTGCCTCGCTCATGACCATTTGTCCAGAGAACTTAAAATCTTTTCGTGGGTTATCAAGAATGTCTTGCAGGTCTGACAGTTGGATGGCCCCCTTTGCTACAAGCACCATGGCCCCGACAACCCTGCGCACCTAGGATGAAATGTATTCAAGACATTATTGACATTGTCTCACTATGTTATATGTCATTCATGTGCCAAAAGCTGACAGAAAGATAACTAAAAATATTAAAATTTTTTTTTTTTACAAAATACTGATAGCACAGGAACATAAGACGTTAAACTTGTAAACCAAAAAAATGTTTAATTCTAATGTTAAAAAAAAAAGAGATGGTTTGTATGTTGTTCACCTGTCTGTATAAAAACGACCTTGAGTGCACATGAATGTCCCAATACTCGAGCATCTCGTTGACTTTATAATTGTGGCCTTGCAGTGGGAAACCAAACGGCTGGCCTCGTTTCACTCCAATGGTCAGCATTTTGACAGGATGAGGCTGATATGCATCAGTGGATTTCCTATCCGTTGTGAATGACTCAAAGTTATGGATCCCAGACAGAAGTTGGGCAGCGGATATCAGTTTCCCCATATCAGGCTTTGAGCTAAAACAACAATATGTGAATAATAAAAGTTAAAGAGAGTGAGTAAAGATAATGCGGAGAAACACATTTTTATTTTAAGTGTTAAAAGTAAAGTGCTCTAAAAATAAACAAAAAGATATAAACAATCAATAGGTTCTATTTATTTCATAAAAGTAAAATGAAATCTTTGATTTTATGCCTGAGAAGTGCAGTCTTGTCCAAATCCAAGACAGAACAAATATCTCCAATGGGAAATTTTGGAAAGCCATGGCTGTTGGTGTATCTGAATGGCTTGAACTCTGGTATCAACTTCTTTCTGTAAAACATACAAGTACATGGTAATAAAATTAGTAATAATAAGCCATAGTTTATGATCAAAAGATTTTTATTAAAAAAAAAAATTAATACCACATACAACCCATGGTGTGGCATGGGCCACAGACTTGCTCACAGATAGGGCAAAAGAAAGGGATGAAAAGAAAGGACACAAACCACAGCAAGAAGAAATCAGAAAAATCGGAATGATTTAGAACAACATGGTGGGTTGAAATTGGTTGAAATTCCTCTGCGAAATCCATTCATTCATCGGAGTGCGTTTTGAAATGCGATTGTACATGCTTATCAGGATAGTGGCAAGGTGACGTCATATCAGTGTGATAAGTAGTCTGTGAAATTTGTGTGGACATACTTGCGTTGTCAATAGATGACAAAAAGTCATCCCTAGTGATAGGCAATAGAAGTAACAGAACTTTGTATTGGCCATGATCAGAAGGACCGCTGAAGACTAGGTCTATAGATAAATGTTGACTGCCATTGTAAACTCAAGGAGAGCTATGAGGATGTCCTCAGAAGTAAATGATGAAACTGCTGGGAAGTATTTCAGACATCGCTATCATTTCTATCTCACCACCATATACTCTTGAGGTATTCATGTACTGAACATATTGATGAGGAGAGTGTATGACTACTTTTCTGTTGCTGAGAACAACAGACAGCATGTCGCCGAAATTATCCCAATGTTGAGAAACAAAGTTTACAGCCATGTTGCGAAGTCATATTTGAAAAGAAAGGGGGAAAAGAACGGGCACAAACATAAACATTTTTAAAATTAAAAAAAAAAAGTTTCAGCTGGGGTTTGAACACAGGACCTTTCCCATGTTATGCGGATGTAATAACCACTATACTACAAAATGCATGTTATTCTGTGAAGGAACAACGAAAGTCAACTCAACAAGCACTGTTGGTCTCGATGAACCGCACCCAAAATCCACCATCTTTGCTTGCAAACCATAAACTGGTCAACCCCAGCGAGGGTCATTCGTCATGCTTATTTGCACAATACTTGCTCTTAATTTTGGAAATTATTTATTATCCTATTACATTTGAAAAGTTAGGCCCAAATAAATATGTCCTACAACACAACTGTAATGAAACAGCAGTGTGAGGGTGGGCTCACCTATCGTCAAGAAGTTCTACTTTTTTTGGGAATGCCAGTCTGTAAACGTATTTCCTGCCTTGTGCACTGAGACGACACTGAAAGCTCTCGGGTACTCTTTTTGTTTCAAGCACTCTGGAAAAAAAATAAAATTACAAGTTATTTCTTATCTTATATATTACAGACACTCCTTCTATGCAGAAGATAACTGCGTCCTATGCTTATCCATGGGTTGAGTCTAGTCTTGAATTTTTATTAGAGTTTTGAATGGTATTAGTGTTCAGTTTTCCTGGTTTGTTAAAAAACAAACCATTCCACGCCACATTCAGACAGAGGCTTTGTATGCATTTCCAACTGCATATGGAACAAGAAAAGTGTTGTTATTCTTAAGTCTATTTAAGTTTTGTATTAGATTGTTGGATTGTGTATCCAAGTTATATTTGAATGGCTTATGGCATTTCTCCTTCAATCTTTGTACTTCTATTGCTATGCTCAGCAATGTTCCCTTTCAGCTGTGCGGCCGTGCAGCTATCTGACCGATGCCATGCAGCAGTTTAGAACTACAGCGCAGCAAATTTGGTAAAATAATGCACACAAAAAACGGATGCTGTGCAACTTTGCACACAACTTTTTTTAACTTTGCACACTGACCAACGAACCTTAGAGGGAACGTTGATGCTCAGGTGTTACTAGGTTGAGTGATTTAACTAATGGCATTTCTCTTGACCATTGTGAATATCGGTCTATTCACTTGCAGTTCTCTCTCTCTTTTTTTTTTTTATTCAAGTCAATCTATAACTTGTTATTTTTGGTAGATGGTCTCACAAAAAAGATGCAGACAAGTGATGAGGTGTACTGATCTCACACCTTCAAATGATCAATCTATGTTGGTGATGTGTCCATTTCTCAACATTTATATAAACGTTGCGTGTGTAGCTATGTTTAGGAAGGTTTAGAGTGCCTTGTGTTTTCTGTAACCATTGAACAAGTTTGTAAAACGCTGTAAGCCCAGCGGTAGGCTGGAATACTGCGCTATTTAAGTAAACAAAAAAATTTGTAACAAATATTTTAATATAGGGCTGACCAGTATAAGGTAGCACTTTAGTTTTATGAATACATTTGTAATAGTTTTTTTTTACAGAGCCCAAAGTCAAAATGGATTTTTTTTTTACCATGACTTCATTTCATGAGTAATGAAAAGAACAACCCACCAATCTCCTAGAAAAGTTCTAATGGAAACATTAGGAGCCCCTACGACCATCGGTTATGAGACTTAAAAGAAAGAAAGAAGAAGAACTAAAAATATTTTTTTTCCTCTCTTATTTTCTGAAGTTATATTATATTACTACAATTGATCATATTCTTACTGTATATCATGATTTTTTTTCCTCAAATAGAAGTTGACAACACTGGTAATGACAGATGGATCATACTCCTTTCCTGCCTCTCTGAAGAGAACAAGAATAATTACAGAGATATTAATATTAAAAGACAAAAAAGAAAGTGAAAACTAAAGATACTGTGCAGTTATTCAATTTAGCTATTGAACATATTAACTTTAAGTGAAGAAATTTAAAAAAAATTATCAGATGTATTTGGTAAATCACAAATTCTAAAAATTAAAAAATAAAATGAAACAACATTAAATTTAAATTTCAAAATATACTTCACAATGACAAATATTCTGGCCACATGTGAACTAAACAAAGATCAAGCATAAAATTAACCAGCAGTTTTTAAAGGGTTTAAAGGGAACAATGAATAAGAGGTTTGTTTTTATAAAACAGAATTCAAAATAACTCACGGAAATGTCAAATCAACATGACATGCATTCTTAATGGCATGCACCCCGGTGTCGGTACGACTTGATAAGACAATTTTGAAACTGTTGGCAGGTCGCAAACCTTTCATTGCTTGCTGGGAGAAGATATAAATAGTATGAATGGATCAACAAATCAGTTGTAAATAAAAATATATATTAAAAATGTAAATCTTATTCCAAATTACAGGTGACACACGAAATGAAAGAGATAGCAATGAGAACATGTAATACTTTTCTTCAAAATGTTTGATATTGAAGATCAGCTTCGCAAAGAACTTAAGAAGGCTGATTCTAAACAGTTCTAAACAGTTAATAGCAACTCTTATTTATTGTGTCTGACTCCTTTAAATTAAACTTAATACACACAACTCGTTAATATAAGATTATTGGCATCCTTCTGTCTCGCAAGATGATGGTGCATCACTGTGGGTTCCGGTTACATTTCCTCATGTGGCTGTGCAGTCCTATCCTTGAGTGACAGTCTTTACCACAGCTTTTGCACATGAGTTCTGTGCTTCCCAATGTTTTGGCTTTTTTTTTATAGCTTTTTTTTGTGTAGCCTCCTCCATTCTCTGCTTCTCGGTTACTATGAAGCCCTCTTTTACAACTGTGCACCATGTAGATCGGTCTTTTGCCTTACACGCCCAGTCACTTGTGCGCATTCTGGCTGCTTTCATGTCCTTTGGCAGACATCTTTAAATCGCAGATCCGGGTGACCTGTCTTCCCTTTTCCCGATGCCAGTTCTCCATTTAGGAAGTCCTTGGGGATGTGGCCAAGGTTCATTCTTTTTATATATCCTTGTCATCTAAGGCTTCTTTCACTAAGGATTGAGAACATGCTTTGGATGTTGGCACACATCAGGACCTCACTATTTGGCACTTTAACCTGCCATTTAATCCCAAGGATGCGACACAGGCACCTCAAGTGGAAGCTGTTAAGCTTGCACTCATGGGATATATAGGTGGTCCATGTCTCGCTTCCGTATAACAGCGCACTGATGATGCAGACTGGATCGATACACAGTTTGGTTTTCTCCGTTAGCTTGGTATTTTGCCCGACCCGTTTATTTAATTTAGCCATAGTGGTGGCTGCTTTGCCAATTCTACTGTTTATTTCATCCTCAATGGACAGTGTATTGGAGGCTTTGGACCCCAAGTAGGTGAATCTGTCCACAACCTCCAAGTTTTCATTGTCAATAATGATGGTAGGAGGAGAATGGGTGTCTTGGGCCACGATGTTCGTCTTTTTCAAGCTGATTTGCAGACAAAATTATTTGCAGGCGTAGGAGGAGCTTGACATAAGTTGTTGCTTAACAGTTTCAGTGTGTGCTGTCAGTGCCACATCATCCACAAAGAGTAGCTCACAAATTAAGACAGCTGTCATGTTGATTTTGTCTCAGAGGTGGGCAGTGTTGAAAAGTCCTCCATCAGCTCTGGTGTGTAAGTACTGTAAGCAGATTCCATCACTGCTATCCATAAATGCGTATCAAAGCAGTACAGAGAAGAATATTGCAAACAGTGTTGGTCCGAGTACACAACCTTGTTTAGCTCTGCTGCTGACTAGAAAGGCTTCTGACATAGCTCCATTGAACTGCACCATGCACTGTCCAGGATTTGGAATATCCCGTTGCGGCTGACTAAATCAAAGGTTTTCGTAAGATCCGCAAAGGCAATGTATAGTAGCATCTGCTGCGCTCTACAGTTTTCCTGGAGCTTTCATATGGAGGAAACCATGCTGAGATTCTGGATAAACTCGGGAGGCTAAACTCTGTAATCGTGTTAGTATTAATAGTATGACATGGCCAAGGGCCTTCCCTACAATACTAAGGAGTGAGATGCTGCAATAGTTATTGAAATCAATTTTATTGCCCTTGTTCTTATATAGTGATAAGATATTATGATATAAGATTATAGGTAAGGGTTTTGACAGGCTTCAATCAATTACAGATCCATTTAAAAATGCTAATAAGTGCTGAATAAACTGGGTCCATATTAATATAATGTGAATGTAAACAAACAGTGCAATCTGACTCACAGAGAAACTCAATTTACTTTTATTTTTATTATAATAATACATGTAATTATGATCAGAATTTTAAAAATAGATACAGACAAGAAATTTGCTCCCTGTTACCTCCCTTGCTTTCATTGACTCTTTGAATTTCACCACAGCTAAGTTTCTATTTTTTATTTACGTTTTATTTTTGTATTGTTTGTTCGTTGAGGAAGGCTCTTTGCCGAAACGTTCGCTGTTTTGTTATGTCCTGTCAGGTTAACTCATACTGTGTTTACTTCTTTTCCTAATTTATAAGCCTAATTGCAGTCTCACCCCCATTTTGTTATATCTGAGGTAGTTTGGTAGAGGGAATTTATATGTAACTTACATGCAAGGCACCTTCAATGGTTGGAATAGGTTCCCCTTTTACCAATGCATTTTGTCGCTGGAGTCCCCTGAAAACATTATTTAAGTTGAAAAAATGATAATTTCAGTTAAAATTGGGAAAACATTTAAGCTGAACAATGTTGAACAATATTTTTTTAAAATATAATTTTAAGTTGCACCTAGTATTAGCAATGGCATATATCCCCAGTGTGAGGAGAATGGCAACACCCTTCCTGTTTAAAACTTTTGATAAATTTGTTTATGATTGGATGATGATATTGGTATTAACTTCTGGAAATCATTTTAAATTTATTACTAACACAAACATTAGCAGGCATATTTTGAAGAATATTATTTTTAAATAAGTATTAGCCTTAAATAAAATATCGATAAACAATTATTTAATTATTTAAATAACTTAATTATTAAAAGGCTAGGGCCTGTGATAAATTAAAGTATTTGTCACATTTTTCAGAGAATAAAATTATCACATCGAGTTCGAGCACTTAATAAAAGAAATGAAGTTGAGAAGGCTTATAATTTTATAATTATAGAATATACTTTCATTTTTATTATATTTTTCCTTAAAATATTTAAATACTTTAAATCAGGGGTCTCAAACTCGATTTGCCTGGGGGCCACATGAGTCAGAGTCCGGGTTATGCTGGGCCGCATCATGTTAATACAAAAAAGTACAACTGTTCAGTGTCCCCCATCTTTATTCATTATTATTTATTAAATAATCAAACATCGGATTAGCTGGCAGTACTCTTGCTGCCTATGATATACCTACTGCTCCTTGCTGGAAGGGAGACCTGGCTGTGTTTACCCTTACACAGCTGAAGCACATTTGGTTTGAGGGAGGAAGCAGTCGAGACACTCAGTATCGCTTGAAGATGATTATCAGTGAGTCTCGACCTGTACTTGGATTTATTGAAGTTCATGGGGGAGAACAGCTTTTCACACGTGTGTTCTCCCAAAAAGGCACATAGTCTGGCTGAACATTTGGAAAGTTCAGGGAAGTTTGGGGACACTTATCTCAAAAATTGTCCAAGCTTGTCTGTTTTTCCATTCACCTCCCTGAACTTGGCTTTCAAGTGAGAATTGCACTACAAGTAGATGAGTTCCATCTGCAACTCAGGAGGGCATCTTGACATCAAAAGAGAAGGGGTCAGCAAACATTTGAAAAGTGGCTTTTAGATTCTTTAAGTCTGCAAATCGGTGATCAAATTCTGCCTGTAGCTTTTCAATGGCATCAATATATTCCTCACCATCAAATGTCATGTCCACATTCACAAGTGCCTTGTATGCTTGGAAATGGCAATGGTTTTTCTGAGAGAGCTGGGCGTTCCATTAAATAATTTTTGTGGAAAATGCTCTCAAATTTTCATAGGCAGCACTGACATGCTGCTCCTGTCCTTGTAACTTCTTGTTCAGTATATTCAGCTCCTGTGAGATGTCAACAAGAAAAGCTAAGTCCATGAGCCATTTGGGACCACATAGTATAGGAACAGCCATCCCATCGTTCTCCATGTAAGCTTTCACTTATGTTCTCAACTCAAAAAACCACTTCAAGCTGATTCCCCTGCTGAGCCAACGCACCTCAGTAAACTAGAGCCCATCCTTAAATATGCTGAATCTATTTCCTCCAAAAAAGCCCGAAATTACCGGTGCTTTAAGCCCCTGGATCTTATATGGTTGAAGTATTTCACAATGACAGACATCACATTGTCAAACTTAAGGCATTTGCGCACAGGACATGCTGATGGATAATACAATGCACACACCATCCTCTTCTAGTTTTGTGTGTTTTTTTAAAAACAAGTGCAACCAGTCCATTTTTCCTCCCTGTCATTGAAGATGCTCCGTCTGTTGTTATTCCAGCAAACTTATGCCATGGTAAACCAGCATCCAAAATGGCATTAATTACACAGCTGCCAGAATATGTCCTGAGCGTGGTCTGACCATGCATTGGTATCACTGTGAGCTACTCCTCTATCACTTTACCATTGACATCACTGTGAGCAAATCCTCTATCACTTTACCATTGGCATCACTGTGAGCAACTCCTCTATCACTTCAAAATTGTCATCAATACCACGTATACAGATTTCCAGTTGTGCAGTGTCAATGATGTCTGTGCTCTCATCAAGAGCGACTGAGTACGCACTGAAATGTGTATATTCTCTTGCAGTTGAGTGAATTGGTATACCTAAATTAGTAATTTAAATGACACTCCATTTTTGGCAAAGATATCAAATTTGACAGTTTAATTTGGGAAAAATCTAAACCAACATTTTATTAATTATTTTTATCTTAAAACTTTCTAAAGGAGTGTTAAAGGTAGTATAAATTAGCTACTTAAAAAAAATTGATCAGTTCTGCAAACGAAAAAACCCAAAATCGGCGGCGGCTGCGACTGTAAGGGTCAACTAATTGAAGCGTCACGTGGCGACTCCAAGGGTGAAACGGTTAGATAAAAACAATATAATCAATAAAACTTTATTGTCTTGAACAAAAAAGTTCCTAGAAGGCAAAAGAAAAAATTATTTCCAATTACAGTTCTAAAATATCTTATTTTAATTTTATTTTTAAAATATTGTCTTCGTTGTCACCAGTGCGGGCCACACTTGCACTGAACTGAACACCGATAACAAGTGAGGCCACAAAATATCATCCAGCGGGCTGCAATTGGCCCGCATATTTGAGACCCCTGCTTTAAATACTGTTTAACGGCACATGGATGATTGTTGAATAGTCACTAAATGAATGTGAAGGCAGTGTAGGCCTACAAATTGTAGTACAATGCCTACATGAGGCAATGAGTTAGTGTTGTTCTGTTAATTTTTCCTTTCCAACTCCCTGTATTTATATAATCGTGGAATAATATTTATTTAAATATTTACTATATAGAATAGTAACAATATTACGCGGTGGTCGAGTTGTAGCGCGCTCGACTTTCGTACCGATGGTCACGAGTTCAAATTCACACGAAGGCGAGGATTTGTTCCCGGGGCCTGAGGAGTCCCCGAGTCACCCAGCTTTGAATGGGTACCTAACTAGTTAGGCGGCTGGGGTAATGCGTGGAACTCCTATAGCCGTGGCCTGTGACCGCTGCATCACTTGCCAACAGATCACCTCTCATGGTCTGTGGACGCAATTATCTTCTGCATAGAAGGAGCGTCTGTATATCTAAGATAAGATAATAATTAATAGGTTTTCCACAGAATTAGTGGGGGAGTTTGACCTCGACCTCAGCCAAATAAAAAAAAATAAATGTATGAGTATGTCATGTTGTTGGGATTATTACTTAACTTTTAACTTTACTTAATTTACTTGCCTGTATTTTGAACCAACATATGAGAAAAACATTAAAAATCTACCCATATCTATTGCCCAATAAACGTTAAAATTTGAAAACAGCAGGCTTCGATAAATTTTTGCTTTACCACTCTGGAGCACTGTACTGAACTATTTTTTTTTTTTCAAAGTGAAATATGTACTTTATTGAAGTAATGATAACTATATAAACCTCAGCAGTACAAAACTCAAATAACTTCTTCACATATTTCTTTGTTAAATAGTAGACAAGCTGATTTTGTTCTTATAATATGTTTGATGAGGTTTAAAATTATCAATCAAATAAAATTTAATTTTAAATGTTGGTATCTTTTTTTTTCTATAACTTAAAACCACTAGAAGCTAGAAAGTAAATATTTTTTTGTCCTGGGACATTGTTGTGAGAATAGAACAAAATGATTGTGTGAATAACTTCTTGTTCAAGGTTAGTTTACTCGAAGAAGGAAAATGGCAGGAATGAGTTTACTTAGGCCTTGTGTATCACAAAGCATTCGATTAGCATTGTTAAATGGAAAATTATTTCGGGCCCCTCTTCAAAAGCAAATGCAGTTACTAGGGCAAGGTAAATGTTTCATTGCGTTTTTTTCTCGAGGGACTAGATAAATTATATAATTATAGTTCATAATAATAATATTAAATTCTAAAATTTAATTATAAATAAACAATGTAAACAGTAAACAAAACAACACTTTTCACTTTATGACTTTGTGCCACCCTATCACTATAGTATATTACTATAGACTAAAGTTGTTAAGACCGCTCTTTTTTGAGGACTGGTTAATTGTTCAAAAAAAGACCGTTGGTCCCAAGTTTTACCATGTTTTGTGAATCAACAGAAAGTGAAAGCATCCCCTCATCCCCCGCCCTTGCGTTGTCTGATTTAACATCAAAGTGCCTATTTTCACTATTATGTACAGACGCTAGTGTTCACCCCTGCTGCGCTAACATCAAAACAGCAAAATTAAAATATTTTTAAAAAAATCATTTTCAAAAAAATCGTTCCAACAAAGAAGTAAACCGTAATGATTAATAATTAATTTTATTTATTGAAAGTATTAAATCAAATGTTGTCAAGTCAGTTCGTTTGTGAGGACTGGTTAACCCTTTAAAAAAGACAGTTTACTTTTCCTGTCTGTTCCGTATTTTTCCTTAATTTTTTGAGAACCAACAAAGAGAGTGTGTACAGTAGCATCAATTTTTCGCCACATGCGGTCTGATGGTGACTTCAAAGTCAAAGAACACGTGATGTCACCGCCCCCTTGTGTTCAGCTCTGGTGGGCTGTGCTCTGTGCTCCTTTTCCAATGCACACAAAATAAATTTTTAGTAAAAACATCAAATTTTAACAAGAAACAGACTATAATTACATTGTTGTCTATTTTTGTGGACTACTATCATTGCGATCTCCATCATTAAAAAAAAATAATTTTGGATGGGGTCTGGGGGGAAACAGATTATAAACCGATGACTAGAAAATGCTGATAGGTCACGGGGTCATATGCTTTTATAGCTTTCCTTGTCTTTATAAGAAACAGACTATAATTACATTGTTGTCTATTTTGTGAGCACATGGACTACTCTCATTGCCATTCATTGCGATCTTGAATTTTTAAAAAAAGAATGGCGTTTTGTGTTTGTAGTGGAAATTCTTTGTTTATAATCATTTTGTTTTACTTACAATAAGTTTTATCAAATTACTTTTTTTTTCTTGATAAAGTCTTTTCATTTAACTGATTGTCACCAGAGGCGTCACAAGGGTTGGATTTAACCCATAGAAATTCTCAGAGTTTTTCAGTGCCAAATAACTGGAATATATAGAATTTTACGGTCTGGTGTCACCACCCTGATGGTGTCACCCGGGGCGGCCCGACCCCACTGCACCCCCCTAGCGACGCCACTGATTGTCACGTAATATAAATAGTAACGGTCGGCGACCTTTGCTGTGGTTCACATCAAACGCACACTGTGTGCTAGCTCTCGTTCAGTGCTAAGACAACTAAGCAAATAAAAATTTAAAAACATCATTCTTTAGTTGTAGGCGAAGTAAATTAATAGTGATGACATGCATATTATTTATATACCAAAATACGGAGAAAGCGATTTAAAGTCACATCGCTCACTTATGCTGCCCTGCATCTTAACTGTAAGACAACAAAAACGAAGTCCGTGTAATAAGCTTATACGGCTTATGGAATTTGAGGTTAACCGGTCCTGATTAAGCGGGACCGGTCCTGATCTGAGGACCGGTTAACGGTTAACAACCTTACTATAGACTATAAATAGTCCAAGTATAGTAAGTATAGTCTATAGGCATAGGCCATATGCACAAACTACTGTAAATTAGTAAATTCCACCTCAGCCACAAAGTTGTGTTAATACCAGTTTTACCATTTCATTATATAATTAATAGACACTGTTCACTGTTGATTACTGTTAGAAAAAGAGTGTGTTCATTGAGGCTTATACCCAGACCCAAGTCAATAAATAAACAATAGAATTTATCGCGAATTCAGATGAGAATGTTTAACTTCTTTTGGTAACTTAAATTAGTAACATTGTATGGATGTTTTGAAACCTGGAGTATGTTTGACATGTCACTTGTTTGTTTTGACATTCTACCTAAAAAGCAGTATAGTATTGGTGAGTGTCACAAAAAAAATTATAAATGAAAATGTATTAACAGCAATTAACCTTAAAAATTCTAACTTAGTTTCAGTAAGAAATTCAGGCCATGAACGCAAGATGGTCATTGTTCCCTCAAACTTTGAATGGACCAGGTTCAAGGATGACTTAGTAAGTTAAATAAAGTTTATAAAGTGTAAATAAGTTTGAACAACATTGAATTGTACGCAGTCCATACTTTTTTCTTGTATATAAATAGACCATGATTAGTTCATTATCATTTTACAAATTCTTAATTATGCAACGTTAAAATTATTATAAAATATTCAAATTTTATTTTTTCTTCATCTTAATCAGCATTTTTACCTGATGCTTGGTCTAGTACCAATGTTTGCTATAATTGCATATGCAAATATTTTCATCGGTGAGTGCAATAAACAAATTATTAATAGAAAAAGTGAATACATGTATTTTGTTAATTTATTTTAATGAGATAAGTATTTGAATTTTTGAATGCAACCTTTCATTGTGATAATTATATGTTTATAGTAAATAATCTAAACTAAATTATGTCATAATAGTTGTGAAGCTTTAAAAGATAGTTGTGTTTGTTTGTAGAAAATAATTTCAAATCAGCCTGTAATTTATATGAAACGATGTTGTTAAAAAAAATGTGGCAGAGATGGTGCCGAAAGAATACACAAAACTACTCCTTTTAATCAAGATTGCATGGTCATTATGCATCTGAGGAATTGTATTAAGGGAGAGAAAGGTAGTTGGGGGTGTAGGTTATCTTTTATCGGTATACAATGTTAGAATTTAGTCATAATATCAAATATGTATATTACAGGTCCTGCTGAACTCTCAGATATTCCTGAAGGCTATGAACCCAAAGAATGGGAATATTACAAGGTGAATAACATGAGTCCAATTTATTATGCCAGTTATTTTTGTTGTGCCTGAGCACATTCGGTTGCCCATTTTTACCTTTTTTAGATGTTAAACTGAATCTAAAATTATTAATTGTTGCAATGAATTTTTTTAAACGATGTAAATATTGCTCACTTTTGTTGATATAATTACTTCAGACTCCAATAAAGAGGTGGTTCGCTAAATATATCTATGAAGAGCCTCAAAAAGAATACGAAAGAACGCTTTATTGGCTTCATGTCAAAAGGGAACAAAGATATTGGAAGTGAGTTTTTAAATTTGTTTAAACTTTTTTAAGCCCATACCTTGATGGCCTTTAAAATGCAACGAAAAGAAGAAAATATTTTTTTATCAGTTTACAATAGGATCAATTAAGTTGTATAACTTATATAACAAGCATGGAAGATTAGTTAAATAGAACAACATACCAAGATCCTTTCAAGGATCTCTAACTAACATTTTCAGTGGATACATTAAAGTGTGGAGTTAAACATTTTACATCAGGGGTGTCCAAAGTGTGGCCCAAGATTACATTTTCAGTGGCCTACGGCCTCGTGTTAAATAATTAATGGACTATTTCATTTTTTTGGTTACAAAGAAATCATATTTATAATTAAAGAGGAAATTATATGCTATTTTAAGTATCATGATGGGAAAAATCTATGACATTTTATTGTTTACAAAAGTGGATATTGAATATTAAAAAACTGTTGAAGTAATGTGCCTTTATTTGTACGAATTTCGATGACATTGGATGGCTAAAATAAAATAAAAACATTGTTTTAATTTTGTCAACTCAAAAAAGAAATAAAAGTGTACAAACAATTTTAATCACAATTTTTGACACAAGATATTAAACTTTTGCTATATTAAAACACTTTTTAATCATTGTAAGGTTAGAATTTAAAAAATAAATATCTTTATTCTAAATTTTCAGTCATTTCGACAGATTGATTAATTAACGATTAATGCCTCAGAAGGTTTTCGCCAAACTTCTGCCTCAATCCCCTAAGGAATCCTTGTATTGCAATCAACTGGTTATGAAATTAAAAAAATTGCGTAAAATGTATTTAAATAATTATTGTCATACTGACTTCATTTTTAAAAATAAGAATAGTTATTTTACATAATCTAAAGACCGTCTTCACTTTAAAACTATTTTTATCTGTAGTTTAGAACTATTATTTTTATAATAAAGTATAGCAAAATCGCATCTTAAAAAAAAAAAGTAAAAACTATTTAAAAAATCGCAAATCGAGCGTTAACACTAGCAAGGGAAACGGCCGCCATTGCTGGAAGTCGAATACTTCATCTTTCACGCACTGAAGAGTATTTACTTTCTGTGATTTCGTTTCTTTAGAGAGTTCTATCGAGGCATGCATTACCGGGCTTAAGTATAAAGTTTTATGACAGCAGAGATCTAAGCGTGAACCTTATTTTTCAGGGTTTTAACTCAATAACAGATGGTGAACATAACATTATTATAATTTATAACAAAGCGTGGTGGGGGGGTGGGGATTATACCATCACTGATAAATCTTAAGTTTAAGGCTATATGTTAATACAGGAATGAATAACCTTTTTTCCCCATGATTTGTTGAAAGTAAATGTATCTTATTGTAAACTGATAATTATTTTATGTATTTTTATTTTAATGCATTTGAATTTAAATATGTTTAAAAAAAATATTTTTGTATTATTATTTTCTCTTCTTTTAAGCTCTTGATATTGATTTTAATCTATAAACTTTTTCTCTCTTCATAATTCTTGATTGTGTTTGGTTGTTTTCATGTACTTTTGTCTGTGCTAATCTTCGTAACTTGTAGTGATGGATCAGCATTTTTTAGGATTATGTCAGTCTCAATCATTTAGATTTTTGGTTCTACAAAATGAGCTTTCGGTGGAGCTTTCTAGTCTTCATATTAGTATTAACTGTGTTGAGAATAGGGGTGTACCAGATTTCGGCACTGGCAAATTTTCAAATCCGGCCATTTTCACAAAACCGGCTTGGCATAATTTCACTTCATAAATCCGGTTAGCTGGTAGAGCCATAAAATATATAATGGCTCTAGCAAATCTGGAATCCGGGCTTTTTAAAAAAAATTAGAATCTGGTACACCCCTAATTGGAGAAAACTCATCCATGTTTCATTCATCTAAAAATCTCTGTTTTCAGCCAACTTGAGAAGAAATGTCGAACACTTATGAGAGACAGATTGGATTACAAAGGCTGGTATTGGGTTGATGCGGACAAGAGCATTGTTGATTTAGAGAAGGCTGGAAAAGAGGAGCACAATCGAGAGTATGGTGGTACTTCTTAGACATTTTACAAAATCATTGAGTGTAATATTTATTTCTCTGAATGGCCTTTAGATTAAAGTCTGTTTTCAAAGTGTTAAACTTCATGCCACATTACTGAAAAAATTGTTCCTTAACGCTCTTTTGATATTTTGCAAGATGCTATGGTTAACATTATAAGCCTCTTGTAACTATCACTACAAGGGTTTCTTAATATTAATTAAACTGTGTTTTTAAATTATCATTCTTGCTTTATCTCTTTTTTTTAAAATGAAGGTTTTTTGTGGGTTGAAGATTGTATGATGGAAACATGTTTGACTGTCATGTTGTTATGTTAAAATTTTACATTTAAGCTTTTACATAGCAAATTGCTTTTGAAAATTAACAAAATTATATTCAGTTATACATTAAATTTTTGGAAATAGCACATACCAACTGCAAAAATACTGTTCATGTCAAAATTAATTAATTGTGTAGATCTATATTTTATTGTAAAATATTTATATTTATTTTCTATAATTAAAGATGTTTTAAAAAAAAACTACTTCAAGCATGAGTAAATCCAATTAACAAGCATATCAACAGGACATGTTTTGATTAGGGCTGTTATTGATTAATTTTAATTTAATAGTTAACTTTTGAAAAATTACCGAATAATTAATAGATAATTTTGAATAAAGCTGAAAATACAATGTATGACGTCATTAAACTAAAAATTTCATAAAATTTAAGTTATTGATATTTTATGAACTTTTAAGTTATGTATAAGTTTTTAATAAAAAAAAATAGTATTTTTAGGAGATATATTTAAATATAAGTAGTTCAATTTATGTCAATAAATTTTAATTTTGTTATTACTAATTAAGTAAAAACAATGTTTATTTTTTTAAATATCATTTTCCTTATAAAAACTGCTTATTTTAAAGTTACACTTTGTAAATCTTTTTTTTAATGGAGAAGTTTGTATGTAAAGAAAACTATTATTAATAATTAATTATTTTTTAATAAATAAAAAAAAATATTTTTACTTCCATTTTAATTGCTATTTTATTAAAATAATTTTATTCGATAGAATTTTTACAGATTAATCGAGACATTAATAGACAATATACACAGCCCTAATTTTAATCCGTCATTATTTGACAACAGATTTTGTAATTGTGACATATATTTCTGAGGACAAAAGAGACAAATTCAATAGATTATTAATGACACAGTTTATTAAATTATTTATCATCAGCAATGGATAAAAAATTAAGTCTCTGACTTTTGCTTTCGGGCAGCATTCCCAGACATTGGTGAAAATCATCTTCAGGTGGGCCATAAATGGTCAGTAGTACCATAAACCCTCAGACACAAGAGTACCAAAATAATCTTGACTTGCAGACCTCTCATGGAGAGGAGGTGGCACATTGTCACATATTATTTGCTGTGTCTTACAGTGGCATTAACAAAATACTATTAATTTTTACAATAATATTTCCCACTTTCATTCGGTCTGACATACTGTGGCTGTGATGAAGACAAATGCTTGCAGCATATTACTAAATGACGTTGTGGTGTTTTACTGTAATACTCGACTCTAGCCATAAAAATAAAATCTGATTTTTTTTTCAAAAAATTAATCTACCATTAATCGCTGGGTAGCGAAGTCAATAGTGCGCTCGCCTCACAAGCTGAGGGGCGTGGGATCGAGCCCACGAAAAGCCACTATAAAAATGTTGAGAAATATCTAACGCTAAGAAAGTCCTCCGCTGACCTGGAGAGAGATGGGCGCCGCCAGTGTCTATTAAGTCAGAGAATGTTCTAATGGAAATATTAGAATCCCCTACGACCTCGAAAAAAAAGAGGTTATGGGACTACAAAAAAAAATCTACCATCAACACTTTTGATATTTTTTTGTTGAGGTTGGATCTTTCACAAGTGCCAGTATATTAACAGTACAAAAACATAATGGAAATCAAAAAATCTTAGCACCATTTGGTTATATCTTATTATTTATCGATAGAAGTCTAATCTGATTAAAGCATCACCTAAAAGACTTTTCTACCATTACCAATTTTTTTGCAACTGGTTGGAGTATGAATAAGTTGTTAAATGTGAAATCAGCATCATTTTATTCCGGGACACTTCTAGAGTTAAACTAATATGGTAAAACTTCACCCTCCATGGTAACAAGTCTGCCGTGCATGTCTTCACTTGCAGTAGAAATGAGCTGCAAACAACTTTTGATGCTTTCAGAAGGTGTCATGGGTGCCCGGTCTGTGCCCATCTTAGTTTTGACCCAACCGGGATGCAGTGCAAATATGAGTATACCACTTTCCTTTAGCTCCCTTGCTATCATTATTGTGGCCATATTCAATGCTGATTTTGAGCACCTAAAAAAACCCAAAGAAACATCATAAATAATCATTTCAAGTTGTAAAATGGTGAAACTTCGCTCTGAGGTTAAATATTTATTGCCCTACATCCCTACAAGTTAAGTGAATTCTACAGAAGTAGTAGTGAAATCTACAGAAGTAGTGATAAAATGAGTTCAAAAACAAAAGATTGTGAACTCAATAGCAAAATAATAAAATATGAATGTAGTCTAACTTAAAATGAAAAAAACAAAGATGGTGAATTTAATAGAGAGATCAGATATTAAAACATGAATGTAGTCTTATAATGTAATGACAAAAATACTGAATACAATAGAGAAATAATAAAATATAAATTTATTCTTGCTTATACTAATAATGTAATGACAAAAATACTGAATTCCATAAAGAGATAATGCAATATGAATGTAGTCTTACTTATAATGTAATGACAAAGATGCTCCCGGCCCATCATTAAATGCTATGTTCTGTGAACCCACTCTTGAGGACATCATGACAATGCCGGCTTTACAGCAGCTCATTGGTTTGGATGAACTCTGTATTGCTGCCTGTTGGAGCAGAGGCAGGAACTTCTTGGTCACAAGAATGGGGCCTAATTTTGACAAAAAATATAAAGATAATTTTCCTTCTTTAAATAAGCATCTTACAACCAATTTCTATGTGCAAAGTTGATGTTTTATTATCAACTTTGGCAATTCAAATAATAAAAAAATACAATAAATAAAATTAAAAAGAAATTAATAACAATTTGATCATATGTAGTAACACAAAATTTTGTTTAATTTGTTATTCAAATTCATGTTTCTCATTAGACACCGCTGCTTGCTTTAACAATATTTTTTTATGTATGTAGATCTGAGTCAGGCCATAGTTACTTTTCTGGATTGCTCTGTTTATATCAAAAAATATATTGATTTCAAAATTACCATTACTTAAAAATTGGAAAGCTAATAAAAATGTTATTTAAGGCATTAAGGTATACTACAGGTACATGAAAAAAATCTTCAGATGGGTTATGCCTGTACAATGACTTACTAGTAGCATTGACATTGAAGTGATGCTGCATTTTTTCTCTTGTCTGGACCCTGATGCCACCACTATCTGATCTGTCATAAACTGCCGCATTGTTGATGAGTAAATTCAGTCCAAGGTCTTGTACTGCAGCCTTTGTTTCCTGTTAAAATATACATGTGTTCATGTAGCACAAAATGTGAGTGTTTAGAAATAAATTTGTTTTTGAGAGATTCGCTAAGTTTTATTTTTATGTTAATAACACCATGTTGCCTGACTTGCATTTGGAAAATTAATTCAGCTTTGTGATCTAAATTTGAAAGAAATGAGCTAGTTAAAAATGGAGCTATAGAACCAAACAAAAAATTGTAACTCTTTATTAGTCTTAAGTTAAACTGTTAATAACTTTTGTATATATTTTTAAGAGTGCCATGTTTAATTTAATAATAAAGCTTTTTTTAAAAAAACAAATATTCAAGCTTTTAACAAAGTGAAAGTCATGATTGTAAGACAGATAAAAAAAACTAAAAGTTTCCCAAGTATCAAAAAAGTATTCACTGTTGAAGCTATGACTTTGTGAAATGTTATTACCCAGTGACATTAAACTGCTTTTGCTATGTAAACATGAAAATATTACCAAATGGAAAATACAACATTAAAAATTAATTTTTAAACATGCATAATGATATTTAATTAAAAAAAATTATGCCATAATTGGTCAAGATCTATAAAGTTGAATCGCTAGCTGGAACGTGAGGACTATGTGTCCCGGCATCACTGATGATCTGCAGTCCATAAACGACTCACGGAAGACAGGAATAATCGATAGAGAACTTAAAAGGCTAAATATTGACATAGCATGCCTTCAGGAGACCAGGCTCCCAGACAACGGTTCACTCAAAGAGGCCAATTACACCTTCTTCTGGCAAGGCAGACCGAAAGATGAACCTAGACAGCATGGTGTGGGTTTCGCTGTTAAAAACACTCTTCTACCATCCATTGAACCCCCGTCATCAGGCACGGAGAGGATCCTCACTCTAAGACTCAGAACAACGGCGGGCCCAGCAAACATTCTTAGTGTGTATGCCCCAACACTCTATTCAACTCCGGAAGAGAAGGACCAGTTCTATGGAGCGTTAGACCAGGCAATAGCCAGCATCCACAAAGACGAGGCAATCTATCTCCTAGGAGATTTCAATGCTAGAGTGGGGAGCGACCACGAAGCCTGGCCCACCTGCCTTGGACTATTTGGAAGAGGAAAGTTAAATGAAAATGGACAAAGGCTTCTGGAATTGTGCTGCTCACGAGGCTTGTGTGTGACCAACACTTTCTTCAAGGGCAAGGATATACATCAAGTATCTTGGAGACACCCTCGATCCCACCAATGGCACCAGCTGGACCTCATTATCACCAGGCGTGCACAACTAGCTAGCGTCCTACTCACTCGCAGCTATCACAGTGCCGACTGTGACACGGATCATTCCCTTGTCGCCAGCAAAGTACGAATAATGAGGAAAAACTCGTACCACACAAAGAAAAAGGGAAGTCCACGCATCAATACCTCCTGCATGAAAGACCCTGCGATAGCGCAGCTGTTCAAAGACAAGGTGAAGGAAAGTCTCTCAAAGATGTCCCCATGCGTCACCATTGACTCCAAATGGACGCA
>MUZC01003043.1:1054418-1059418 GCA_002072015.1 Radix auricularia
AATTCTTAGTGAAAGACGCCTGAGGTGACTAGGACATGTCAAAAGAATGAGCCCCGGCCGCATCCCGAAGGACCTCCTATATGGTGAACTTGCTTCAGGAAAGAGGAAAACAGGTCGCCCACGCTTGCGATTTAAAGATGTCTGTCAAAGGGACATGAAAGCAGCCAAAATACATACAAGTGACTGGGAGTGTAAGGCAGAAGACCGATCTACGTGGCGCACAGTTGTCAAAGAGGGCGTCATAGTAGCCGAGGAGCGAAGAATGGAGGAGGCTGCAGACAGAAGAGCTAGGAGAAAGGCCAAAACATTTGGAAGCACAGAACTCGTGTGTAAAAACTGTGGCAAAGACTGTCACTCAAGGATAGGACTGCACAGCCACTCGAGAAAATGCAACCCAACCCAACAGTGATGCACCATCGTCTCGCGAGACGGAAGGATGCCGATAAAGTTGAAGAGTTATAACAGTCATAACAGGTATGAAAATGATATTATTTATTTAGCCTATTCATGAAAGTTTTACTAAAATGATAATTGATGAAAAAGAAATATTGTAGTCAATTGTATCTATGTTACAGTGTTATGGTTGTAACTAACCTTTCAAAATTTGCTCAATTAAATTTCTTTTACTTGGGTGTGCTGTAAACACTGTCCATTTTTAACAATTTAAATTTAATGTACAATGAATTTAGACCTATGCATAGAAAGCCCAACTTCAGAGGTTTTAGGCCATATTACTAAATTTAAATTAAACACTATGGAAAAGGCCAATGCTAGTTATAATTAGGGCAATTATCGACTAATTTAAAATTAATCGTTAACTTTTGAAAAATTATCTAATAATTAATCGATAATTTTGATTAAAAATAAAAGTAAGATGGATGACATCATTAATCTGAAAATTTCAAGGGAAGTAACAAAAACAGGCAATTTAAGTTAAAAAAATAATAATAGGTAGTTCAATATAATGTCAATGAATTAAAATTTTGTTATTGTTAATTAAGTAAAAACAATGTTAATTTTTTATAACATTTTCCTTATAAAACAGCTTATTTTAAAGTTTACACTTAGTAATTTTTTTTTAATGGAGAAGTTTGTATGTAAAAAAGAAAACTATTGTTAATTATTAATAATTCTTTATTTAATAATAAATTTATGACGATATTTACAACATTTTCCTTAATTTTAATCTCTATTTTATCAATGAACATAATTTTAATTGATAAAATTTTTACCGATTAATCGAGAAATTAATCTATAATTTCCGCAGTCCTAGTTATAATATAATTCAAATTACAGGGAATCTTCGGGTTACGTCCATCCCCACTTAAGCTGTTTTGTGGTTACAAACGCGTCCCCATAAAAATAATTATATTATGCGTCATTTTGTATTTTTTAAAGAACCTTTTTTTTAAATGTAAGGATTAATTTGTTTTTGCTTTTTTAAATACTTTTTTTTTATGTGATTAACTCTTACAATTATTTTAGCTCTGTATGTTAAGTACTTAACTTAACAGTATGTTTTATAAATGTTTTTGATTATGTTTCAGGTGTGCTGTGGAAGAATACACTTTGGTGTTGTTGTAGTTCTTGGGCGAGGGAGACGGGGTTGCTCCCTACGCTGTCTTAGTGCATATTGCACATGCCATTTTGGTTGTTTACATTGTCTCCCTCTCTCACTCTCAGGTGTTTTTTTTCTTTTTTTAAAAAAAAACAACTTGTTTTCTCTTTGTTTTTTAATACTTTTTTGAGGTAATTAACAGTTACATTTTTTTACAAAGTGTCTGCTGCTATGACAAAGTAACGGCAGACAACTTGTCTAGTGCTACCACATGTCGTAACACTAACAACATCTTGTTATAATGTTTAATGCCCCAAAGCATGGTAACGCGCGCCTCGTCTGAAATGCCAAAGCGCGGTAATGCGCGCCTAAATAGAACTCTCTTTAGAAACGAAATTAACAGAAAGTAAATACTCTTCAGTGGGTGAAAGATGACGTATTTGACTTCCAACAATGACAGCTGTTTCCCTCACTAGTGTTATAGCTCAATTTGCGAAGTTTTTGTAGTTTTACAGGTTTTTTTTTTTTGATTATGCGATTTTGCTATACTTTATTATAAAAATAATAGTTCTAAACTACAGATAAAAATAGTTTTTAAGTCAAGACGGTCTTTTGATTTTGTAAAAAAACTATTCTTATTTTAAAAAATGAAATCAGTATGACTATAATTAACATAAATACGCAATTTTAAAAATTTCATAACCAGTTGATTGCATTAGGGGGATCTTATCTTCTTAGATATACAGACGCTCCTTCTATGCAGAAGATAATTGCGTCCACAGACCATGAGAGATGATCTGTTGGCAAGTGATGCAGCGGTCACAGGCCACGGCTATAGGGTTTCCACGCATTACCCCAGCCGCCTAACTATTGTCTAGTTAGGTACCCATTCGGAGCTGGGTGACTCGGGGACTCCTCAGGCCCCGAGAACAAATCCTCACTTTCGTGTGGATTCGAACTCGTGACCATCAGTGTGACAGTCGAGAGCGCTACCTCTTGACCACCACGTCCCACTGGGATTCCTTACGGGATTGAGGCGGAAGTTTTGCGAAAACCTTCTTGGGCATTAAACGTTAAAATATATGCTGTATTTTTATTATGCTATTACTTATACTTTAATACTAAACCATAGTTCTCAAAATAAAAATTCATGATTACTATGTAAGCTGATTTTAAAGAAAAAACCTGATTGGTGTACATTTATAATTCTAAAAAATTGAAATCTTATGTCAACTTCGCTTGATGAAGTGATAGTTGCATGATCTTGATCGTTAATCTACTACTGGGATCGAATCTGGCTCCACTCCCATTTTATTTTTTTTAAATCTTAGGGGTCTACCCAAAATTACCAATATTTTTTTGCCAAACGAAGTCTCTGATATGCGTATAAGTTCCAGATCATGACCTACATATGACTCACGACAAAACGAACTGTCCTTTTCAAAAATGTAAAAAAAATATTAGGCACTCCTTTTAAACCTTCAACTTTTGACTAATAATTATTAATTTTAACCAATAGTTAAATAAATTTTGCATACAGCCAACTTTTATGAGTGAAACAACGAGAACAAAGCAAAAGTAATAGAGTTAAAATGAGGTTGAAGGAGGGATGGTTGTCAATTACGACATGTCTGCACACTGTACATTTTATTATTCCAAAAAAAACTAATTGTTTTAGATTCCTGCTATTTTGCGAGCATCTTTGCTATTTAGAGTCTAGAGCATTCGCAGTATACTTTGCACTTACACAGTATTTTCAATGTTCAAGTATAGCAAAATCGGCCGATATAATTGGTAGACCCCTATTAAATCTAGTTATCTATTTAATTAAATTTAGATTTTATAATTATTACAAACATAAATAAGCCCAGATCTATTAATTTTGTATTATAATTAAATATGCGTAAAAAAATATAAAGAAGAGTTTGTTAAGATATTATAGTTATAGTGACTTAATCTTAGTTGTTGTCGTAGCAGAAGTTTCCTGGCTAGCGTTACATGTCATAGAGCTAGCAATATCCCATAGAATTGTCTGCAATTACGACAGTCGTAGCAGCAGTTTCCAGGCCAGCGTTACAACATCCCTGTGTAAAGTGTACTGTGTACGTACACAGTAATTTAGTAATTTACAGTAAATAAATAAATATATTAGATATTAATTATATATTTGGTGTTTATATTATAAACATATTGTCATATATATAATATATATATATATATACATATATATATATGTTTTTTAAAGTTCCGACTTAACACTGAAATTCGGGTTAACAGTTAAGTTGATGTGGTAACTGTCACTGACACTATTAGCATATTATCATTAGGGAGGCGTTATTTCCAGAATTCTGCGGATAACTTTGAGCGTTATCCCCAGAATTATATTAATAGTTTGATGTGGAAGGGAGAATTCAGTGAAATATTCTCAAGTCTCAGTGCCAGCCTTATTGTTTTTCATGTCGATTGCTGCCATTTTGTTAAAATGTTATTAATTTCATCGCTAAACCTAACCCACACCCTAAAACCTATCACTAAACCTAACCAACACCCTAAAACCTATCACTAAACCTAATCTACACCCTAAAACCTATCACTAAACCTAACCCACACCCTAAAACCTATCACTAAACCTAACCCACACCCTAAAACATATCCCTAAACCTAAATCATGAACAAAATATTAACGATTAATTCATTTAACAAACAAAAAAACAAAACAAACAAACCAAAAAAAAAAAAGGTTCCTCAAGCGAAAACCGAACCTCAGACATAAGTACCAGCTATCCATCGCGCTAACGATGAGACCAGGAAGACTCGAACGTCATTGGTCTTTTAAAATTTATAAAGTAAACTTTATAAAATTATCGTTTACTAAGTCGAGCGGGTCCGAATAGTGGTCAAGTGACCGAGATTTCTATCTCACGACTCAGGAGATTCATTTAGAATTCTGCGGATAACATATAGTTATAGCGTTATCCCCAGAATTCTGCGGATAACCACTTCGTCTTCGTTATCATTATCATTCACAAAGCCTTTTTGGCTTTTAAAATTATTTACGCACTCACCTGAAATACTATTTCTAAGTCATCGTCGTCCTCGATATTTAATTTTAGTATTTTTACGTTAGTGTTAGGATTTAACTTTTCAAGTGATCGCAGCTCTTGGGCCGTCTCCGGACAACGGCATGTTGCTATCACTATTTCAGGTGCTTTATCTAAAGAAACTATTTGCTTCACAAATTCTAGACCTAGTCCACTAGAAGCTCCAGTAATAAGTACAGTTCTGGCATCAAATGTCATGCTTTTGATTTATTATATTAGCAAATGTTCGATAATTAAAATGTTGCACGTACGATTGTTGACAAACAATGAAAATGAAATTCCTCTTTGATTTGTTAAATTCGAAAAGGAAGGCAAGGTTTTTTAATGTAATGGGTATCTTC
>MUZC01003043.1:1064418-1122852 GCA_002072015.1 Radix auricularia
TGAGTGACAGTCTTTGCCACAGTTTTTACACACGAGTTCTGTGCTTCCAAATGTATTGACCTTTCTCCTAGCTCTTCTGTCTGCAGCCTCCTCCATTCTTCGCTGCTCGGCTACTATGACGCCCTCTTTGACAACTGTGCGCCACGTAGATCGGTCTTCTGCCTTACACTCCCAGTCACTTGTATGTATTTTGGCTGCTTTCATGTCCTTTTGACAGACACCAACAGCACACATTAACAAACTTAATATGTAAGTAACTGACCGTAGCTTTATGATTGTAATAAATGACTTTTCAAATCTATAGGTGAAAATTATATGAATATTATCATACACGAGATAAGAAACGTGTTTTATTTTTATCTGTATCATGTATAACGTAAATCAGTGACGTAGCCAGTGTGTATTTTACTCTGTGCAGTTAGATTATGGTGTAGTCCTCTCCTCCCTAACCCGCTTCTAACAGTTATTTTCTTGTAGTAAAATCAAGTCAACACTACACATTTAAAAAAAATACATTCATAAATAAAAGCTTTTAAACACATATTAGTTAGATTTACGATAATTAAATTAGGGGACCTGGTGTTCTAGTAACAAGTATGATTATCTGGAGTACAGAGAGTGTTATAAATTAGGGGACCTGGTGTTCTAGTAACACGTATGATTATCTGGAGTACAGAGAGTGTTATAAATTAGGGGACCTGGTGTTCTAGTAACAAGCATAATTATCTGGAGTACAGGGAGTGTTATAAATTAGGTGATCTGATGTTCTAGTAACAAGTATGATTACCTGGAGTACAGAGAGTGTTATAAATTAGGGGACCTGGTGTTCTAGTAACAAGTATAATTATCTGGAGTACAGAGAGTGTTATAAATTAGGGGACCTGGTGTTCTAGTAACAAGTATGATTATCTGGAGTACAAAGAGTGTTATAAATTAGGGGACCTAGTGTTCTAGTAACAAGTATGATTATCTGGAGTACAGAGAGTGTTATAAATTAGGGGACCTTGTGTTCTAGTAACAAGTATGATTATCTGGAGTACAGAGAGTGTTATAAATTAGGGGACCTGGTGTTCTAGTAACAAGTATAATTATCTGGAGTACAGAGAGTGTTATAAATTAGGGGACCTGGTGTTCTAGCAACAAGTATGATTATCTGGAGTACAGAGAGTGTTATAAATTAGGGGACCTAGTGTTCTAGTAACAAGTATAATTATCTGGAGTACAGAGAGTGTTAGGAACATTTTTAAGAAGGCAGATAATACTATAGTGCAGAAAGAAACAATCGCTTATAATACAAGAGTGTAGAAGGCAATAATCCTATGTAATACAAGAGTGTAGAAGGCAATAATCCTATGTAATACAAGAGTGTAGAAGGCAATAATCCTATGTAATACAAGAGTGTAGAAAGGAATAATCACTTATAATACGTGTGTAGAAGGCAATAATCATATGTAATACTAGAGTGTAGAAAGGAATAATCACTTATAATACCAGTGTAGAAGGCAGTACTCCTATGTAATATAAGAGTGTAGAAAGGAATAATCACTTATAATACAAGAGTGTAGAAGGCAATAATCATATGTAATCTCAAACTCCGAACTGGTAAAAGCGAAATGTGCCCCTGCGGGACAGCAGCAGAAAATGCGGAACATGTGCACCAAAACTGCAATCTGTAGCATCATAGCCATATGGCCCCAGGAAGCTACCATCGACGATAAACTATATGGTGGGCTGAACCAATTGACATCCACAGCGCAGTTCATCACAGATATAGGACTTGTGGTCTCAACCCTCCTTCAAAAGATTTTAAGAGCACAGAAGAAGAAGAAGTTTGATTTTGTATTCACTTCATTGACATGGGAATTTCATGATGATTTATCTTTTATTATTACTCCTCAGTATTTTACCACGTTTTTATTACCTTGCTTTCAGTTCCTGTTTGTCCGCAAAATTTCGAATTTTCCAAAGTAAAATTAAACCACTTCTGATGATCCTAGAGATCTCAAATTTTCACCACAGATAGATATTGGTTGACATTGTTTTGTATCGAAATTTCAAATCGATCGAATGGAATGTACCGTAATTAAATAAATTCATTATTTAGTTTACATCTACTTGGCATGTGTGTCAGTCTGCTGTTGCTGACATTCACGTGCCACCGATATTCACCACGTGACAACATTCTCACGGTATTGAAACGTTGGATGGGCGCTTATGATTATTTGTTCGGTATAAAAATAGAGGAAAATAAATATTTTTTAAAACCACGTTTTGATCACTGGACTAACAAGAAGAAAACAAATGGAGGGAAAAAAATTTGTAAAAAAAAAATACAATTTTATAAGTTGACTAAAAATAATAAAATAAATTAAAATTTATAAGTTCAAATACTTTGAATTAATATGACTAAAAACATGGGGCGGGTGCTTCAAAATTCCATTCTTATTTAAAAATACACCGAAACGACGACGGAAATGGCCTTGGACAAAGTTTGGGAATTAAATGTATTTATTTATTTTGGGAATTCCCGTACAGACTTAAAATAGAATAAATACTTTGAATGTAGAATACTTAAATTTATTATTTTATTTTTGCATCGAAAAAGACTTAACTGAATAAAAATGTATTAGTGCGTGAATTTGAATGCAGCATAAAATAGCACGCAAATTTGTTAATGTCAATAAATAGACAGGATTGATATTGACCCTGGGCTTTTGTAAAGTACACTCAGCCCCCGAGGCTTTGATTGGACCCCCCCCCCCCCTAGTGAACACTGTCTACGGTGTCCTGTCATAAACATGTAGTCGTGTTAGTAGCTGAGCATGTGTTCAAATAAAACATGAGTGTTTTAGCTTCTGTTTTTTTTTCTTTCTTCGGTATGTGCTCATTTTGTTTCTTAGAGAAGAGAGCTCATTGTATCCTAATCGAAGAACACAACTAATTCAAAAAAGGTTAATTTTCCTATTACATTTACACCATTTTTGCTCAACAAAAACACGCCTACACCAGCGCAGTAAACCCTATTTTGTCACGTCTAACGCACACATTTCCCCACATGTTTCCCACGATCTAATTCATTCATCAATTTCTCAGGGCTATAAAAATGTCCCCAATATTTGCTTTTTTTTCAGGTATACACTCGGATATACACTCAAGACATGGAGTAAGTAAATCCTATCTCTATTCCCTGCCTCACTCATCATTTTTCTATATTAAAGAACTGCTTATTTTTATATTTTCATTGCAGCCACAAGGCTTGGTACAAGGCGGATCAACTCTGTTTCCAATAACAGGATGTGTTTTTTTAAAATGATACATTTCTTTCATCATCATAGTTTTTAGAAAAAATCCACGTCCATATATGACGTCGTACAATTTTAGCCCATTTTCACCTCCTCGTCACAAGTCGTTATAAAAAGTTAGAACTCACTCATATATGACGTCCCAAAGTCCCAAAGCTTTGCCCCGGGGGGGGGGGGGGCGGCATTTTTTCTTTAAAAAATTTAGCATGTTTTAAATAACTTTTTTTGTAATTTAAGTATTTATTTAGTATAGACCTGCATTCTAATATCGTTACACACCTGAAGTCACGTAAAACGTAATTAAAAATTGAAAATCACCAAATATTTAAGTGGAACTTTTATTTAAAGTTGCGTGTTTGACTTGTTGTCATATTTTTAAAAATTCCCTCCTTCCCACATCGCCACAAATGTGTGATCCTCCCTCCCACCCAGGTGCATTACGTCAGTTATGGACGACCCCGTACACAATTTTCAACTCAGATCGTTCTGTGACTTTTTAATCTCTCTTCCTCTCATTGGTGCCCTCTTGCTGCCTCATATTCTAGGGTAGTTCATGTGTGTGTTACTATAAGTTTATACGTTTTTATCTTCAGTCTGATAGTTTTGTTCGTTCTATTGGTCCTCTATCCTGCGTCGAGCGATGCGCAGACGTGCTACCAGAACCAGCTCGGACTTTCTATGCAATTCTGTCAGATATGTGGGAGTCCTGGCCTTGACGGTGAGATTTTATCAAAGAGATCTACATTACCAAATATTGTTGTATGTAATCAACATTACCAAATAATGTTGTATGTAATCAACATTACCAAATAATGTTGTATGTAATCAGCATTAACAAATAATGTTGTATGTAATCCACATTACCAAATATTTTTGTATATAATCAATATAACATTATATTGTGGTATTAAATCAACACTTCCAGATATTGTTGTATGTAATCAACATTACCAAATATTATTGTATATAATAAACACTAGCAGATATTGTTGTATGCCTAATACAAGCAACCATCACCAACTGCATACGTTATTAAGCTTAAACATTTCTTCATAATTCCGTACGTGTACAACGGCCAGGGGCGGTACCTCAATGTCCGGAGGTAGTTAAAACCACTTTAAGTCTAACACGTTGGTTTCACATCCACCTCTAAGATTAAATCTAAATTGGCTCAAAAATTAAACATTGCCACATTTCGCTAAATTATTAATGTGTGTGACAAGAATTAAATTAATTGTTTATAACTTTATGGATTCATATTTTGAATGCACGTATTTATTTTCTTGATAAAAGCATATTATAACATTTAACTTTTAACCCAAGTAAAACTTTTGAATCTTTTTGTTTTCTCCAATAAAAAGTTGCGGTCGTCCGTTTCATAAACATTTATTTATTACTATTTGCCATTTGCAAAGTATCAAATAAAACTATTTTTAAAAATACCATTGAATATGTTCACGAATGAAGAGATAATATCATTGCTAAGAGTTTAATAATTAAAACAAAGAATAAATCAGGGTGAAATTATTTAGTATGCAATTTAAATTGTTTTGAAGGCAGCTATGAATTTTGCTGACGTCGTAGAATCTTTTTTTTTATTGCGAAGATGGGGCATGACCTAAACACAACTGCAACAGTTTGTTTACTTTTTTGATGTGGTTTTATTGCTCAACCAATCGCTTCAGTCAAGGCATCACATGACATTGGTTCAATATAACATTCTCATTGGTTACAAAAGAGCAACACAAAAAAGAAATATAAAAAATATAAAATAATAATATCAAAAGCCTATAATTTTTCGAATCCTAGGTTATATCAGTTATAAGAAAACCTCTACAAATGAACATCTTAAAATTCTTTATAATTTAAAAAAAATGTTCATAATTTGTTTTTCTTCAGCAAGATAATTTTATTGATACTTGTCCAGATTTCTGCATCAAGAGGTACGGAAAGTGTGGTACGTACTCAGTGGGCGTGGGGAACGCTGGGTGGGGGAGCTTGGGTGGACCGACTGGCCTTCCACCTCACGGGTAAGTCATAAAAACATGAATGGGGGTGGGGCTTGGGTGGGCCGCTCGAATAAGTAATAAAAACATGATAGGGGAGCTTGTGTGGATCTCATCGCCAATTCATTAAAAACACTGACAGCAAAACCTTATAGTTTATTATAATAGTGTCTTAGTCAAAATGATGACATTAAAATGATTGCATGTTTAAGACAGTGACCGGCTATCGGATATTGTTTCGACTGCAAAACTCAACCAATGGGATTATTAACAGTATCGATGAAAGACTCATGTTCCACACACCACTGCACTGATTGGTCAACTGTCCAGGCATTCACATTCAAGTCTTGTTGAGAATAATCGACTTGGCCATCTTTCACATTTTAATACACATGTTCTTTACCAATGGAATATAAATGTTTCCATGACAATGGAATATAATTTTTCTGTGTCAATGGAATCAAAATGTTCTGTCACAACGGATTCTTAATATTCTGTCACAACCGAATCTATTTTGTCACAACCGAATCTAAATGTCATAAATCATCAATAATGAGATGATCTGTTAATAAGGACATTGTCAGCCGTGTTTTAACATAACATTGATTATCTGGCGTTATAAAGAACGCATTCGTTTCATACTTCTTAAAGTCTTTTAAATAAAAAATTGAGTCGCATATTATTTGCAATCCAAATATACTTTACACGCCGTAAATAAGTCTTCAAAATCACATTATTTAGAACATTCATGTCTGAAGTAGGTATGATTTAATGTGGTATCAGCCGATTATTGAAAAGTGGTACGATTATAAGACGGCGATTAAAAAATAGTTAATTTATTGTACGTCGTTTCTCAGCTACTTCTCCGCCATGACCGGAAGTCTCCCCAGCTCATGCGCAGAGCTTGCACGTGTGGTCTCTGCCATACCGAACAGGGCGCTCTCCAGCACAACATCATTCACCGTGTACAGTCAGACTGGTGACTGGGGGCCGTCATTACCCCGGGTGAGAACCTCTAAAAGAATTATTAAATTAAGAAGTGATACGATTTTAGTAAAGAATGTTGGGAAAAATGCCGCTGCCACACACACACACACACACTCACACAGCACGCACACGCACACACACACACTCACACAGCACGCACACGCACACACACACACACACACACACACACACACACACACATATATATATATTGGGGCTGATACCGTTTAATTCAAATTTCATCGTTAACTTTTGAAAAGAACACAATTAATTTCATGAATTAATTGTTAATTTCGATTAAAACCAAACATCTCAAGTGAAGTAAAGAAAAAGGTAATTGACCTTTTTTGGCGTTTTATTCAGTTGTTTCCCCTGACTCATAAACATAATATTTGAACTTTTTAAACTGCTACTGTTCCTCAGGGATACGGATCCTGTGATCTGGGCTATTATATTGTTTATTAATCATGTTTTAATTAATTAGAAAAAATATTTTAATTATATTCTTAAATTTTAATCGAATTTTTATCAATTAAAATTATTTTAATCGGTATTTAATCAATAAAATTTTTAACGATTAATCGAGAAATTACTCTCTAATTTCCACAGCCCTAATAGATCTATATATTAAATAATAAAAGGCAAATTTCCTTGTAGTCATCTATTGCGATTGGTTCCCAAAACTCATAAAGACTGCCACAGCAAATCAGGAAAAAAAAAATTATTTGAACAAGTTTACGCGAACGTTCATAGCGAGTTAGTTTTTGTGTAGTATTTTTGTCAAAGCGGTGCGCTTTCAAAAATATTTTATTGTCAAACTACGGTGCGCACATTTTCACGTACGCATATTAAATGTAGCTGTGGCCTTCTTACGGGTACTTTCTTTATTTGATAGATAAGTAAAAAATGTTTTATTCCAATTGTCACTACGATGCAAGGGGCTTATTTTTTAACATGTAAATGAAGTTGGGAATTCTGTTGTGATACATATTTCGTTAATAATTAAAGATTATAATTATAATTCTGTAATTAGTGTGTGAATTTTACGTGGAAAATGATGGCTAAAGTCAAATATTTCTAATACTAGATTGTGCCAGGCGCCGTGGCGCCTGCGGCGCCCCCGTTTTTTGGGCGCCTACGGCGCCAACCTTTTTTTTAAAGACCAACTAACTTGTCCTTTTTTGATAAATACGAATTATTAAACTTTATGAAATGTACGCAAAGTATTTATTTAATAATAATAATAGGGGTTGTATTTTGCGTACCGATGCACACCAAACAATGACGTCATATTAAATATTTTTACAGCGCTCATCAAAACACGATTTTTCAACTAAACTAACTGCTGTAGACTGTCGTACATCGCTCCTCAGCGTAGCGTTACGTTACAGAACCACACCACTGGGTGTTTATATATATTAATAGAGATAATTATAAACACTTATATGATTAAATGCTATTCCTGTTGTCGTAATAGACTAGTTGAAAGCTGAATATCCAGAATGCTGGATATCCGGACCGGATATCCGGATATCAGTGTAGAAGGGAATTTTTTAAATCAAATTAAATGAATATTAATAAGTTTATAAACAAATATATTCAAATTTAAAAAAAAAACAAACAATAAACAGAAAAGAGCTGTACGCGTTGGGATAACCCTTATAAACTTTGTTTATACGGGTTATTTATTATAACTATAAAGGACAGTATTTTTTACTTGATGCAAATTTATGGTCGGTCGAGACGCCTGTTGGAGGGGAGGTACAAAGTGCCACCGAAACGACGGCTGTACGTCCTTGGACGGGCTTTTTTTAAAAATTCGTATTCTAATAAAATGCGAAGCCCTCCCTCTCTCACTCATCACTAATTCTACAACTTCCCATGTAAGAAGAGGCATGAAACTTTGAGAAGTTGTTGACTACACTTTATCGAGTAAATATTTAAATCATAAATTCCCGGGGGGGGGGGGGGGCCCAAATGTAGTTTTTTCTTTTATTAAAAAAAACTGACTCATCACTTATTCTCCAACTTTCATGTAAATGGAATTTGAAACTTTGGGAAGTTTTTGAGAACACTGTTACGACGACAATAGTGGAGAATATTTTTTAAAATTCCCACTCATTTTGGGCCGTGGGCCCAAATGTAGATTCCTCCTTATCTATTCTTATAAAAGGCAAATTCCTCACTCAGTCACTGACTTATCACTAATTCCCCCACTTTCCGTGTAGATAGAATTAAGAAACTTTGTTAGTTTTTTTGAGTATACTCTTGCCATATTCACAGGTGAAAAAGAATGTTAAAATTCTCACTCATAAAGGGCCGGGGCCAAATGGTATTTCTTTAGGAGCTATATAAAATCTGACTGTTGTAATGTATCGAATGGCCCTGGAATGTTTGGTATATTACAATTTGGCATAATAACGATCTGGCCATGGTTTCAATAAGCAGCTATTATCTCTTCATCGGCCATGCAAATTGGTTGATATGTTACCATATTTATTTCTAGGTTTTCTTTAACCCAATTGTCGCCCAATTTCTGAACATCCAATACCCGCTGCACCACTGTCTTGAGAACAACGCTGGCTTCCCTAACAAAGTCTGGAACTACGCCAACCCCTACAGACCAAACCCTGTAAGTACACAATGAAAAAAAATTAGAAAAAATAAATTTTGTTAGAAATGCATATGTTTTAAAAATAAGTCAACAAAAAGTGAGCAGTTGCTCTTACTTCTGAGATTAAGAGTCGGTGAATATTTTAGTTTTAGTAGAAATTCAAGAATCCTACAGGATAAATAATATAAGCTTGATTTTAATAGCGAGTTATTGATTTAATTAGATCTCCAGCCGAACATCTTTAGTGCTCTACTGGGGGTGAGTAAATGTTTGACTTGTAAATGAGACATAAGACAACAGTTTCCGGAAAAGTCTTGAGTGTTGTGTAGCAAAAGGATTTATCTAATTAATTTATTAATGGTTCTTCTTTTGCATTCTCAAAATATTTTTGAAGGAGGATTTAGACCACAAGCCCTATATCTCTGACGAATTGTGTTGTGGCTGTCAATTGGTTCAGTCCACCAAATAGTTTGTCGTGGAGGGTAGCTTCCTAGGATCAAATGGTTGTTCGGGTATGGTGGTACAGAGGGCAGTTTTGCAGCACATGTTCCGCGTTCTTTGCAGCTGTTCCGCAGAGTTCGTTTCGATTAAAGCCAACAATTAAAATTGATGATGTCATAAGTAAAACTTTTAAACTTTCTTGTTGAAAACTTAAATAGCAGCGGAATGTCTCCTTTATATGTCATCTTTTAACAAGGTATGGTTTTCATTAAGTTTCACCATAGTAGACTAATAGTAGAGGGTTTATGAATTCAGGAACTTTGATATCGAATTTCCAAGGCAGTAATTCAACAGAGGAGCTGTCGAAATTTTCTGTCTCAGAGTCAGACTCCATTACTGTTATTAGCTTAATGCGCTTTTCATTTTTTCATTTGGTTTGATTAGTACGTGAAGTTTAGAACCATGGTAGGCAAACTTTATTAACATTTTGAACATTTCCGTCCGTCAATAGTTTAAAACCAAAATGTTCGTGTAATCGTCAATAAATTAATTATTTATCGGTCGCTATTAATTTTAGTTGCTTTTTTTACTTTTCGACCTCCAACATTTTGTAATTGATGGGTCAATTGATCTTTAAAATTTTAAAAATCTTTAACATTTTTGACGATTAATGAAGAAATTAATAATTAAATTCCACAGCCCTAATATATATATATATATAAAATCGTGGAAGATTTCCTGATGTACAAGTTGAAATCAACAACCAAAATACTGTTTAGTAACATTGTATCATGCACGGGCCAAAGGTGTAACATTGAGAAACTCTCGTTGGTTTATGGTTATTGTCTTAGACAATGACCCAAGTCAAATTCTTACATTGAGTTAGTAAAGCTCACAAAACACTTGTCGATATCAAAACTATTCGCATGTAATCTCTACAGTATCAGCTCAGATTGGACAGCTTTTACTTCAACGACAACGGCAACAACACCTGGTCCTACCAGTGCTACTGTGACTACTGCTATCGATGCCGACAGTGTACCATCAACGGGTAGAGACGTCAAGACGGCACGAGTGCAATGGGGAATCTTATACTGAATTTAGAATAAATGATATTGTATGAGCTGTTTATTTCATAGTCTTACTGTAACACTGGTTGTGATATACTATTTGTGTTTACGGAAAACTCCACATAACCTGATGACATTAAGGAGAACACTCTAGATTCTCAATAAACGTAATAAAAGTTGAAAACTCTAGGGTAAAAAATGTATCTATAAATCAAATGTGTCCAAACTTTTTACGAAGAGGGCTGTTTGCAATGGAACAAAAATTTTGTGAGGGCCGAATTGAGATTATAATTAAAGGGAGATACTTTGAGTCCGACATAGAGCTTTTCAATTACATCCCTTTATATATCTCACTTAAAGGTGCATGTGCAAATGAGCATGACGTATGAGCTCCACAGGGGTCGAAAGCTCACAGTGGGCAAGCGTAGTGGGATTAAAAGGAAAAAAAAAGGTGTGGGGGGTTGTGGCATCAATGCTTCTTGCGTTGTTCCTTCTCAGAGTAACATACGATTTGTAGTGGAGTGGTTATCACGTCCACATTGCAAGCTAAAAAAAAAAAAAAAAAAAAAAAAATTCCTGGGCTCAAGCCCCAAGGAGAACAATTTATAAAAAAATTAAATGTTCTTTTCCCCATTTTTTGCGATCATGACTAAACCTAGGGTGGCAAATCACAGTTTATGGTTGGCAAAGGATGGTAGTAAAAGGTGTGGGCAGGTAACAACAACCATTGTGCACATTTATCCATGTTTACTCGATTTTTTTTCAATACTTTGTGCTGCTTTTGGTAGCCGTTCTCTCGCCCCTCCCACCGTTCTTTGCACTATCTATGATGAGTGAGTCTGCGGCGTATGCTACGCCGTGGGTAGTTTCTTGTGTTTATTATTTTTTGAAAATAAAATTTTAATTTCAACTTTTGTTTCATGTTTGTATATGTGAGTAAAAATGTATGTTCTGTGGGGAAAAATGGAGCAATATGAACACGATTTTGACACTTCATAAATATAATATTTCATTATTAGAAATTACAAAAAATTAATACATACCGGGAAAGTTAGTTTAATGGGGATTACAATTTAGTTCATATAAGGACGCAGAATACTTTCCAAATTATCTTTTTTTTTCTTCAGAGACTAAAGAGACTTAGAAAGCAGAGGCGTCTCTAGGGGGGTGGGATTGGGGTAACCACACCGGATGACACCATCACTAGGGTTGACATCAAAGTGGGAAGTTTTGAATGTTCCGTGACTTTGCACTGGCAGGCCGAAGGAGGTCATTGGGTAAATTGGGAGGGGTTGACACCAAAATATTTCGCACTGGGTGACACCAACTGGGTGGCTATGTTATATGGTTATAAAATATAAATACGTTGTATCTCTTCAAAGAGATCTTTGAGTTCACTTTGCGGACTTTGTAGTACACAAAGAAGACAATAACATTATATGAGATCTGAAGTAAAATATGTTTAATGCCTACGCCAATGATTTCAGATTTACTCATGTATCTTAATCTTATCTTTTAAAGACGCTCTTTGTAAAAGGAAGATTAATGCGTCCTACGCTTATCTGTGATTTTGATTAATATGGTCAGTTTCAAGTTTATCTGTAAAGAGAATCCTATAAAAAGAAAACACGAAAAGACTGAACTAATTAAAAAATAGCATATGATTTTTTTTTTCTAGAAAAAAATTCTTAATTTTTCATTTACAAATATTGTTGTTAACTTATTGATCCTCCAGTCCAACCGATGGATTATTTCAACAAAACATAACTTCAATAGTAACTTCGAAAAAAGTGAAGTTTTGGACGATAAAACGATTTGTTTACCATAATGTGTTCTTGTAAAACTGTTCGATGGCTAAACGCGACAGCTGATTCGAAATACTATCGTAAAATTAAATTCTTGAAAAAATTGAAGATCATAAATTCCACTCCTGGAGTAAATCATCTCGATTTGAATGGGATCAATCGATCCATGAGGATCCATTCAATCGTTTGATGGCCGCGATGACGTGCTCCTGTGTGCAAGGGAATGCACTTTGTGGACTGATGACAGAAAATCCCGGTTTTAGATTTCGCACAGCGGCTTGTTGAGTTCAAGTTCATTCGCTGTTTACACGACAAATTTAGGAATAGACAAAGGATGACTGTGTTAGCAGGCCATCACGTTATCAACAAGGTATTACGTCAGTGGGGATGTTTATTTCAGTTCTTATACCAGGTAGATATGTTAATTAGTCTTTCTGATGGTTCTTTACATTTATGTCACTCTCAATATTGAATAAAAGGTAACTTATCTATAACAAATATTTAAAAAAAAAAATATTTACAAAATTAAGTTGTTCGATACATAAGAAATTGTAATAAATGGGTTTAGTAAAAACAAAATTAGTTATCTAGAGTTTAGACAGTGGCATATCTTATCTTATCTTAGATATGCATGCGCTCCTTCTATGCAGATGATAATTGCGTCCACAGACCATGACAGATGATTTATTGGCACGTGATGCAGCGGTCACAGGCCACGGCTATGAGGGCTGCACGCATTACCCAACTGCTTAACTATTGTTAATTAGGTACCCATTTAGAGCTGGGTGACTCAGGGGCTCCCTAGGCCCCGGGAACACATCCTCGCCTTCGTGTGGATTTGAACTCATGACTATCGATACGCCAGTCGAGCACGCTGCCACTCGACCACCGCTGCCCTAGGAATTTGTAGGGGTTGGGGGACCTGCGGACTTAATCTCTTTTGGGGCCTCACATCCATGGGGGTAGCATAATATTTAATGTAAGAAAAACATTCAGACGCTAATTTGGGGGCCACCTCAAGTGTGGGCCCGTGGGAACTTTCAAATTTTGTCCCTCCTATAGCTACGACACTGCTAAACATCTTTAATATTTCAGTGAGTATTTAGAAACTACAAAAAGTAGTTGCAAAAGCTTCATATTAAATTTTCAGTCACTTAAATGTTTAACTTCCACTTCCTTAGTTCTGATATCAGTTAATAAATATTAATGAAACTCGAAGGTGGCAGTATTAAATACTTCCAAGCTTATTCCAATGAGCATCAAACGACCATCATGTGCCTACGTTTTACCACTAAGACAAGGCAACAAAACAAAGTAGCAACAACATTCAACCCGAGTTCAATAGTGGTTGGTGTTTCACACCTATAAATGTCATACAAAAAGTCTTTAATAAAAGCGCTCTCTCCTAGATTGAAAACCCGTTGATGAAATCCGTGGATCAACATCACATCACAGTATCTTCAACTCAAAATTCAAGTTGTGCTCCATCCGGGTGCTTTGCTATTTTATTGGGCCACCGGTCTCTTTTTTTACTATATAAATACATCATTAAAAATATTTATGAAACACGAGAAGCAGTTAAGTTTAGGAACAGGCAATGATTGAGATATTTTATTGGGTTGTTTCCTTCCATAATCTCATTAATCTTTTGAAATACGAAATTAAACTTCTACGTATATTGAAATCCAATCTTTACATCTTGTGGTAATTTGGGAAATATTTATCAATTTAATTATGCATGAACTATTTTTTAAAATTTATTATATAGTATCATGTTTTATGGCTAGAAAGGGAGGAAAAAATAAAACATAATTCCTTGTTTTTATAGAACTAGGGACCTGCAAAATAAAACAGAGAGTACTGTAATTCTAACATACAAATTAAAGCACAGAATACTAATAACAAAAAATACAATGTAAAAAGGTAATATCATAAATCAAAGATACAACGTAAAAATGATATTTTCATGAATCAAAGATACAGTACAAAGCATAGAATGCCATAAATCAAAGATATAATATAGTATAAAGTAGAGAATATGATAAACAAACAGAAATACAATTTGAGCAGACAATTTCTTAGATAAAAGATAAAGATTAAGCAGAAAACATAAATTAAAGTTACAGTATAAAGCAGAGAATGCGATAAAACAAAGCTACAATATAAATTTAAGAGCTTGTGTCGTCATTATCTGGAACAAACAAATATAGCAAATATAGAAATATGTGTACAAAATGAGGGGTGAGACTGCAAATCAGGCTTATAAAAAAAGAAAATAGAAAAGACGTAAACAGGGTAAGGGTTAGCCTGACAGGACGTAACAAAACAGCGACCGTCAACACATTATTCAAGCAACAAAAACGAAACAATACATTGGATGACAGTTTCCATTACATCTTTCAAGACACTCCTTTTTAAAAAAAAAATATTGATTGAAAAATTCAAGTTAAACAAAAAATCAGAAAATGAATTGATAGTTTGAAAAAAAAACCAACAATTATTTCTGCATCCATACTTAGTTCGTAAAAACACTTTTATTCAAGCCCCAAAATTTTATTGAAACAACCTTTGTTAAGTTTCATAATTATTACATCAGTGTTTGGATTTTGGTAAAAGAAAAAGAAATGTTACACTTGAAAAGCTCTTGTTTTATATTTTAAATATCTTATACGGTACAAATATATAACGTGATAATAATAATCCCCAATCATTTTGAAATTGCAATTGTTATACTAACTTTCTATAGACAAATAATATTTTTTTACTTTTATTAAATGCCTATATACATTTTTTTTCATTCAATTTTTGTATTCAATATTATGAGTCTAACTCTAACTCGTTTTGTAATTGATGTACACACTCTTTAGAGGAACTCAACTGTTCCAAATGTAAGCAAACGGATATTGATCGATTTCCAAGCCCAATAGAGACAGTTTGTTCATTAGGAACGCTCTCAATTCATTAGTGCAATGCATCTCGACGTAGGGTCTTCGAAGGATAATTACATAATGTATACTTGAAGATAGGTAATATTTTTTAAAATGTTGCATACAATTTGTATTGAGAGCCATCATGGCCAACATTTTCCTGAATGCAACATATTACATTCATTTTCTAATCACGTGTACAAAAGATGGCGATTCGATCAAATAATGTGATTGGTTAACTGATTTTATAAATTAATATTAAGTGAAATTGTATCAAATTTCCGGAATAAATAAATTACTAATTTAAAACTCTCATTGCAGTTATTATACAAGCATAATGTACACTTATTGTCATGTTGACAGAAAACATGAGATAAACAAAAAGTGGTCGGTGTATTTAAAAAAAAAATTTTTGTTGCTTTTTTGTTAGAGTAATTTTTCCGTTTGTTTCTTAGTCTTGTTTTTTAGATTGACCAATCAAAATTATGCTATGTGTTTAAAATTGAACTTACTTTGTTTTTGTTATTTAAACGAAACGAACTGAACTGCGGCATCTAAAGGAAATTGATTTATAAAGGATTTAGTGGCCCAAATAAAGTTGTATCTGTAGAATTCAAAATCATTGTTTGAGTTACGCTGAATTTAATGAAATAACCAATCAAAATTCAATCCTGGGGATTCTACTAGCATCAAAAATTAATAATTGGTTTGAGTTGCAGAGTCTGCCATTCAAGATTTTTCAATGGAGCTAGTCAAACTCATTGGTCCATATGAACAAACAGAAATCAAAGATTACATGGCGTCTTAATTTTTAATTTACGATAAAAAAACATTTGAATGATTAGTGTATGGTTTTCTAATCCTTTTTACACAGAAGAAAAAGTAAATGTATTTGTTTTGCCTTTACACTGTGAAAAATTAATATCATAATCCGCTGTTAAAAAAAAAATTAAAATAAAATTGCGACTACGTTTCTATAACCACACATGGAAAAGATTTTTAGAAATAAAATTTAACGAAACAAAACAACCGAGACTATGTAGTATTTTCCCCAACTCTATCATTTAATGTCCCCAACTCTATCATTTAATGTCCCCAACTTCTAGAGTTTTCCTTCTTTGATTGTATTCTATAAACAGAATATGGCTTTTATTCCCCTTCTAACTCAAAGGTTTGTCTAACTAATATTTTACAGGTTCTTACTCTTACGTTTATTTCTCTTTTGATAGCCTACAACCTTTTTTAAAAATTAACACACACACACATACACATGCACACGCACGCACGCGCGCACGCACGCACGCACGCACGCACACACACACACACACACACACACACACACAATACAAGTCATATCAAATATCTCATACACTTTGCCACCTAATAATGTAACCAATTATTTTAGATTCCGTAACAATGCACCGTGTCCTTGTGTGTCGTGTTGCAGAAATGTTACATATTGTCATAAGCTGAATAAATAATAAAGTATTTTGGCAAGTTTGCCATAATATCAAAATAAAACCCCAACATAACGAGTGGTGTGAAACCTTTTCTTCATCAACAATCATTAGCTAGGGATAAAAAAAAAAGTTGCTGATGTATGACGTAAATGTCACTCACACACACACACACACAAAAGAATCTTTCTCTCTTGAATGGAACACTCCCCAGTGTTAGTGTTCCAACTCATCAAGTAAAGTTTTCTTTACAACAAGACCTGAATAGGAGCTTGTCGGCATTCATTTTGTTCCACTCTTATCTCCAGTGTTTAACCATGTGCAGCTGCGGGTGTATTAGTGTTTTAATTGTGTTTGGCTTTTTGAAAGATGTTTCTTCTTGTTTTTCTTTTGTAAACAGGAAAAAAAAATAGAAATACCGTATCATAGGCGTGAACAAAGTTTTATTTTGTTAGGTGGGTGGCTAAGTAGAGGGGGTTTAAGTAGTTAAAAACATTTTCACTTTACTTGATTTCTGAAGGATTTGTAAGCTTAACTTAGATTTCACATTTGAACATTGAATTCTCTACTAAATTCAGGTCGTTGTTTCGTGATTACGTATTATCAAAATCGATCAAATTCCATTTTCTTAATTTGTCAATTAGCTTTTTATTTAACCAAAGTTGCTACATCTTTATTATTTGTTTATTATCTGTTTAATTGAGGCCGCTAACACAATGTGTCCCTATTTTAACCTTTCGATAATACGCCCATGAGCTTCCTCGTCCAGACAATGGGAGCTTACATTAGATTTCAACTTAAAATCTATAAAAGCGTGCCTTGAGTGTTAATACCATTAAAGACTTAATTACATTGGAGTGACTGTCATAAAGTGACTTTGATTTTATATTAAATTTAAATTAAAATAATTGATTTATTTTGGGATCTTCAATGACGTCATTGGAGTGATTTTTGTCCTACCGTCGAGTTTTACCGGTGATTAGGAAGGAAAGACAACTCATTAGAAAACTCTGGTGTCCATAAAAGAGAAATTTCAACAAGCTGCAGAATATTTGAGGCAACTTAATTTGGATTTTGTTTATGAGTATACGCCAGTCAATGAGCTTATATAAAAGGTAAATATTTTAAAACAAAAATAGTCTTTTTTAAAATCAGAAATTTATCAAATTAAAAATACATTCGAACAAAAAGCATATATTTTCCTCTTTCACATATCACGATATTACAATTTCTAAAAGCGCTACAACTATGTAACGATAGTTCACATGACCTCACAGTCTATGCTAAGCACAATTTACTATTTGTTTATCAAAACTTCATTTGAGTTATCAACAAACTAGTTATCATTTGGGCTATTACTTTCTTATTCATTTTATTTTATCTTATCTTATCTGTTACAGACGCTCCTTCTATACAGAAGATTATTGCGTCCTACACTTATCTATGGTTTGTGACAAGTACTAACTACATTCATATTTGAGTTTTAATTGTTTATAAAGGGTCGGTTTTCCTGCTTTCTTCAGGCAACCCATCCACGCCCGAATTCTGGACTGGAAGCGCGAAAATGTGTATGTGTTTGTTCTTGCAAAAGAAATAAGATTTTTTTTGTATCCTTATGCCTATCTTAGGGTTGTATTAATTTATCATTGTCTTGTGTTTCTAAATTAGAATTAATTGCTTTATGTATAATTACTACAAATTTCTTTACCGTTGATGATTTCCTGGCTTATTTTGAAGTCTGAACATAGTTTGAAGCCATCTCAAACATACGTTGTGTGTCTCACCCTAATAAAACCATAGACGCTAAAATTTACTATCAGTTCTGATCAACGCAATGTTCTCTCCTTACGGAGCGTTGATGACGGTATGTTGCCTGTGACTTAAATCTTGGGGCCTTGGTCTCTGTTGCTTGCAGTAGCGCGTCGGGACTATCGCTGTCCAGGTGGCCTGGTTTCGTTTCTTCGTTTTTGAACTTGGTTAGTCGGGAAACTTAAGTGAGCTGTTGATAACAGATAGTTTTTGACATCACATTATGGCAGGTACCAATATAATTTATCTACTATAATTATACTATAATTATACATTATAATTATATAATTATACTTATATTATAATTATACTGACTGTAAAATATAATTTCCTATCTGTTGGTCGCTAATTGACTATATCATTGTCTGAGTTAACTGATTTGTTTTGAATGGAATATTTAATCTAAATTTTGATCATATTATAATGGTCGATTATTATTAAGTGTCTTGTGAATTGGTTTGGTGGTTTAAATTATCTTAAGATCTGGGTTTAAAACTTTGAATGTTACTGACATCTCATAACCTAACCACTCAGTTAGCAGGGAATACATGACTGGTCAATACATCGTATTGTGTGAATAGAGGCATTTCAATGGTAATTGTCTTTGAGAAATATTAAACAAAAACAAAATGATATTTTATAAAGGCGCGTTTTAATAGTTGGAGTTGGAGCGAAGGTGCATTGAAATTATAGCATGTTAATACTTCTGAAATTAACTGTAAATCCTTTTTACAAGCATACCAGAACCTTTAATACAAGTAAATTTGTGTTTCTTTTATTTAAACAATGACATGACAATGTCAGTATTGTTGAACAGAAGACAATATAACAATTATTGAGCTTGTCTAACTCCTTTGTTAATCGATGATTTATCCTAGATTACTAATCAGAACCTGTTATATGCACATGACTTAGGTTGCGTTGACACACAAGTTCATGGAGCTGTTAACGCAATAAGAAGGGACTTCATAGAGTCTAGTCTCTTGAACTAGTTCATAGAACTAGTCTCTTGAAAACAAATCCATAGAAGGGTAGGGGGTAATGTCATCATACTATACAGAATTGTTTTCCCCACAGATGTATTTCAGTTGACTGATAAGCCATCTTGATTCGCTCGCTTGGATGATTTAAAAGAACGGAAACCTCATACACAAACAAGAGGATGGCTCACAGGCCCATCGGACAGTTGGATCAACACCAAATCAGACAGAAAAGACGCTCATGGCAAATCAGACAAATTCTGACCGGCCAGACAGACACATGGCTCACTGACCAATCAGAGACATGGCCTACAGCTTAGATTCCGAGCAGAGATGTCGCAGGCCAACGATGTTCTACAACGCATTTGTGTGGTGAGCAGGTTGACATAATGTGTTGTACCGCCATGTTGGATTGAGCAGGTTGACATAATGAGTTGTACGGCAATGTTGCTTTGAGCAGGTTGACATAATGAGTTGTACGGCAATGTTGGTTCGAGCAGGTTGACATAATGTGTTGTACGGCCATGTTGGTTTGAGCAGGTTGACATAATGTGTTGTACGGCCATGTTGGTTTGAGCAAGTTGACATGTGCTATACGGCCATTTTGGATTGAGCAGGTTGACATGTGCTATACCGCCATGTTGGTTTGAGCAGGTTGACATAACGTGTTGTACGCCATGTTGGTTTGAGCAGGTTGACATAAAGAGTATTACGGCAATGTTGGTTTGAGCAGGTTGACATAATGAGTTGTACGGCAATGTTGGTTCGAGCAGGTTGACATAATGTGTTGTACGGCCATGTTGGTTTGAGCAAGTTGACATGTGCTATACGGCCATTTTGGATTGAGCAGGTTGACATAATGTGTTGTACGGCAATGTTGGTTTGAGCAGGTTGACATGTGCTATACGGCCATGTTGGATTGAGCAGGTTGACTTGTGCTATACCGCCATGATGGTTTGAGCAGGTTGACATAATGTGTTGTACGGCCTTTGTGGGTGGAGCTACTTGACATGTGCCATACGGTGACTACAATTTTTAACATGCCCAGAAATATTTAGGTCTTTAAGAATTTATGCGTTATTAAGGCGTTGTCATTTCATGGCGGAAATCTATTAATAGAACTAATTGGGGTATTCAATATTCAATAAATTTTACAGTATTGATTAAGTTATTAGTTAAATATCCTGGTATTCTGTGAGGTTATTTGCGGAATTTACGTTAATTTGTGTCAGCTGTGTTTGGCTTGACCAAAGCAAATAACATGTCTACAATTACCACATAATTTGATCGTACTTCTTCAGTTGTTCTCAAACCATTTAACGTAGACCTTGCCTGTAATTTTAATTCAAACCAATGAGCTATGACAACTGTTTGTCTCAGAGATAAGAGCTGGGTGTTTCTAATTTTTACCCATGTCATTCTCATTTAGTCATATTTTTTAAAACCGTTTACAACTTCGTATGTTCAGACATTATGTGAAATCTCGACACTTTGAAAGAAATGACGTCATCATTTCTGAGGTTGTTACATTTTACATCTAAAAGGTAAAATCTTGCCATTTTAGAACTCTGTTACAAGTTATATGTAAAGGTAAAATCTGGTCATTTCATAATTCGGTTATATGCTATATTTAAAGGTAATATCTTGTCATTTTACATTTGACAAATAATCAAATTAAAAAAAAAATCTTTATTTGAGTAAATAAAATACGAATTTCTATAAGTAATAGAAAAAACAACAACAACAACCTGTTATTCCATGTTTCCCCAACACAAATTTAGTATAAGATATTTGTTTTTAAACAGTGAATTTAAGCTAACACAGCAGATAAAAATATTAACTTATCTTAATGATAAAGCAACAGTTTTAACCGGTTTAAACCCTAGTTAGGTCAGTGATGACCCCCACGCTTTGCGGCGATCTAAACTATATAGACTCGTAAGCTTTGCCGTGGTGGCGCCAAAGTGATACTATGTTGATAGCGAGTCACAGTAGGGAAATTCCACACCTCCCTTGGGAGGCACACTTTAGTGGGAGGCGTTTTCGGCCTAGTGCCCTGGACGCCCAGGTGGCCGCTTGTAGCAGCGACCGCTCCGGGGGGGCTTCTCAGTCTTTACGTCCCTTAGGGGGCCAGAGGGCTGAGGGGGTTTTCCGGGAAGCCCCATGAAGAGCGCAGGCTCGGGACTGCTGATTTTCTTCCACATGTAGGATTTTCAGAACCGGAGAATTGTAATTACCCAATGAGGATGGGGAAATAAGAATATATATATATTTTTACACTGGCCAACCTTTCACCACTGACGTGTCCCCTCATTACAATGCAATGTAACTGCCATCTTTTGTTTATACATTTTTAGTGCCGCGATTGAGCGCGAAAATCGAACGAGCTCGTTATCCAGATGGGATTTTAAAAAACAAAACAACTGCCAACGTTGTTTATCTTGGACACCGAGGAATCTTCACATTTCTCCATTGAGACACTTTCCTGGTTTGTTATACCGATTCAGTGTTCCATTCCTAAGAAAACCTATTACCATGATTCCATCATTGGAGTAACATTGTGATGGGGGACAACAATTTCAGTGTGCTCCACTTATTATGGTAAAATATTATAACTTCCGGATCGTTATATAAGTTTTTTATAATTGCTATTGATGTGGGAAAAAATGACGAACGAATATTTCAATATCCAATTATAATAATTTAGCATGAGTTGTTTTTTTTATACAATGTCGGTCAATTGAAACAAGTTGAATATTGTGTGAACAATCGATTTAATTTCTCAGGAGTACAAATACTAATGAAACAAAATTTTGTTTCGCATATAGACACAGTTGAATAAACATCACACAAAAATGTTTTGATTATAAATGCATTATTTAATAAGAATCAAAGAAGCAGAAAAACAAACACAATTTCTAAGATGCCTGAAATGGAATATTTAATGCGTTCAACAGCTACCTGTATCGGTAACTGGAGATAATGATTGGACATAATTTGATGTTGGCCTCTGATCAATAATTTCAATGATATCATTTTTTTGGTTCGTTGTTTTTATTTAAAATCGGTAAAAAAATATCAATGACAAATTAAGTAAGAATCTTTAGTACTCAGAGTGGGGGGGGGGGGGGGGGGNNNNGGGGGGGGGAGGGAGCCCTGTTGTTTCTGGTCCGTTTTATAAACCATTTCTGTAGCAATACATGATGCAGTACAATAGATATATGATGTGAAAACTCTGCGTGTTCTGGATATAAGCTTTTTAAAATAGAATCCACATCCTGGCTATTGTAGTAGTGATAAATGTAAAGAAACGGATGTTAAGGAAATTTTCATTTCTTTATGTAGAGAAATTAGAGATTATGTCGACAGGAGAGATGAATGAATTTTAAATCTTAATTCTTAGCGTATCTATTTAGTATTTTAAAATAATGCTGAAAATTATACCAATATAAAAAATCTATTCAATTAGTGGTCTAGTGGTAGCGCGCTGGACTGCCGAACAGAGGCAAAAACGAGTAAAGAATTCGAACCCGAAATTATCAAATATTCCATATTAAAACGTCTATGTATATTTTTAAAAATAATCTTTTCGCTTTGAAAACAAAAGACTAAACATAAAAATGTGTTGTTGTTTTCATTAAAGGAAAACTTAAGACATACAACATGAACTCAAGTTCCGATATAGATGTCCATGTCAAGGTATCTGAGGGTGGACCGTCTTTAAATGGGTCAGCTGAAGTGGACTCATCTCCTCCAGCCTCACAGCAGGATAACGATTACTGGTTGGGGAAAAACATTTGTGACTACCTGGACAACATTACTGACCTGGAGGTAAGAATCACGTGCGGCACTGACCTCTATCTCCCGCCATTTTTGTTCGTCTTTGGCGTCATCAGCAATATTTTCGTCATAATCATCATGCGCAGCAAGGCCTTCCGGTCTATTTCCACTTCTTTCTACATGACGGCAAACGCAATGACCGACACGGCCAGTCTGCTCATCAACCTTCCAGTCCACTATATCTTCGTCAACTTTCACCAAGTCTTTCAGAGCGCCATGCACGCCCACTACATGTGCTCCTTCTTCAACGTGCTGGGCTGGGGCAGCAGCGACCTCGGAATTCTGTTTACTGTCGCCATGACGACAGAGCGAGCAATCGCCATCCGGTATCCGCTGCGGGCCTACAAGCTTTGCACCACACGCAGGGCGATGTTTGTCGTCCTCGGACTGACCGTCTTCGAGCTCCTCAAACTGTCGCACATGGCGTACAAGTCCAGGGTGGTGGCCAACACGACCAGCAGACTCTGTGACCTCAACACCGACAACCCGGACTACGCCAACTTCGTGGAGTACATTTGGCCGTGGCTTCACTTTTCAATACTGATTGTAAGCTACGGGCTAGTCATGGCCGGCAACGTCGTCATACTGGTCAACATCAAAAAATCTAGCAACACCTCAGCAACTAACGGTGTTGGTCGTAAAACACTTAGCAAGGAATCCAGGACGGCTTCGAAACACCGACAACTGTCCATCATGTTGGTGCTAGACTCCTGCTGTCTAATCGCGTGCACGCTGCCATACGGTATCGTCATCATACTGACCACACGGTTTCCCGTCCTGAAAGATTCGCCGGGGGGTAAGAACCTGGCCTACACATCAACCTTCTACCTGCTGTACATCAATCGATGTTTGAATTTCCTCCTCTACTGCATCAGCGGTGCCAGGTTTCGGGAAGCCATAAAGAACATGTTTCTCCATCCGTCGACGCTGGGTAATTCAGGGGGGACAATCAGGCGGGACAATCGATCGCAGAGGAAAGAAAGCGTTAACCAGGTCAGGGGAGAGGGTGACCGGGTCAACGCCAAAAATAGCTCTGGTTCTTTATCTCAAGATAGCAGACGGGAAGTTGTGAAGAATCCTGCTATCTCGTCACAGAACATGCCACAAGTCCTGTCTTCATGCCATTTGGAAGACAGAGAAAACTTTACAGACACAAGAGGTGACACGCATTCTTATCAGGGTCAAATCAATATGTCTTTTATGCCAGATATTGGAGTCCGAATTCCCGATGCGTATTTTGATGAAGAGGGTTATAGAATTACAGGTAGTCCGATATTCACTGTATCGACCTCAAACATTTCTGTTACAAGCGGTGCTGATGGGAACATAGTTTAGACGGTGATAATTGTGTCTGTTGTCGTAAGATTGAACTTTTTTAAAACTGGCGGTGCTGTTGTGGTTTGGAATGAAGGAGTTTAGAAAAAGACTTTGAATACTCAACTATTTATGGATATGGAATAATAACGTTTTGTTTTTTCTCATGTTGTCCAACGTTAAAATTCCAATTCTAAGATATAAATTTACTGGCCATAAAATCAAAATAATTTGTTAAAAAAGCTTTCATTGTAGCATAATAGGATGAAATTTTTCTGCTAGAAAGAAGAATGTAAAATAATTGCACTTAAAAAATATTTGCCTTTCATGTTATGTTATAAGCTGCTAAATTTAATGTAAAGACATTTCCTTTAACTTTTAAAAAATTATTAGGCTACTATTTTTCTTAATGGTTTAGAACTTGTTAACAAGGAAACAGTAGCCAACTTTAATTTCTAAAATGAAGATTTTAAGAATGAGAAAAAATCCATTTCACGACTACTGATAAACAAACTGAACTTGTTATATGGGAAAATAATCAATAAAAAAATGATCATATTTGTTTAGTTAACATAAGATTTTGCATAATGACAATATTATCTTGTTTTAATTTCCTCTTCATATACATTCATTGTTATGTCCCTGAAGGAAAACATAGAGTATTTTACTGGAAATATCAACTTAGTTACAAGATTTTCGAAATTTAGAAAGTGAACAGTTTTATTTTAAACGAAACAAGTTCATTTTTATAAGAGACTACCAGTAAATGAAACATTTAATAATAAGTCTGTATAATTCTTTTAATTAGCTTTTTATTAAAATAATTAATATAAATAATTATAAAATCTCAAAAAAGAAAGGTTCGTTTAAAAATTGACATATTTATGGTTTTACTGATAAATATGTTGAATTTGTGGACAAAATTTATTTTAGTTGTGTGACATTTTTAACTTTTCGAGAAAAGTAATTATAGTTACTATATAAAGCTTAGTTGGTGTTTGTATCTTTGTATGTTTGTTTATTTCACTTTTCGACTCTCAGTCCCACAATGACCGAAAACCCAAATGATGGACGGGGACCAAATTTGTCAGAACGGTTCCTTTGACCGGCAGATGGTTTTAGTAGAGTTTTTATAATTTTACCTTTTGCTAGAAAAAAAAAAAAATCAGAAATTGTAGAGACGAAAAGAAAAAAAAAAATCTCATTTCCATATTGAAAAACTTTGGGCGCACGTTCAAAAGGAATTATTTTTGAAGCTGTATTTCTTTTCGCGAGACTTTATTTTGAGCGATGCGCTTACATAATTTTTTAAGGGTCAAATTGCGGTGTGCATATTTTCGTATACGCATCTTAATTTGAGATTTTCTATCTTATTATAATGACATTCATATCTAATTTGGCTTTGTGATACAAATGAACAACTTTTTCGGGTACTTTCTTTATATTTTAGACGGGTTAAAACTGTGTAATTACATTATCACACAATGTAAGAGATTTATTTTTAGCATATGGGAATACATCTGAGAGTTTTGTTATTTTGTTAATAATAACTCAAAATCTATTTTCAAATAAAGATTATTTAATTATTGAGTGAATTTTAAGTGGTAGAATATAACTCAAGTCAAATAAACTTAATCGTAAGGTAGAACACTTACCAGTTGAATTTATTTTTGTTTATTAAATAAAAATGGCTGCGCATTTCTTCACATACATGCACTTTATTGAATAATACTCCAGTGTTTGTATTAAACTAATTTTATTTCATGCTTCTAAACTAAACACATATTCTTTGGACCTGAGATCTAATCTCTTAAGGCCTTGGCTATTACTTGGGCAATCTGCTCCATCTGTTGGGCAGTGCCATACAACATTGTCTGAACGTAGGACTCCCCTGCCCCCCAAACCTCCCCGGCTATGTCAAGCGCGGGACATGACGTTAACAAGTGTGTGATCGTCTCAGAGGCTTGGCTGCAATGGCGGCAATTGGGGTCCCTGTTGTGATCCAGCCTGTTAAAATAAGATTTGGTTGGGCAATGCTCGGTGCGCATTTGGGTCACCAAACTTTGTTCCCTTCGTTTTAGACCCCACCACTGGTCTGATCTGCTAGGCCTGGGCATGCTAGCGAATACCACTCTGGCTGTAGCTCCATCTTCCCACTCCTGGTACCACTTTTCCCTGAAGTGGTCCATTAGCCACGTCTTTCATGCTTCTATATTATTTGATATCTTATTAATTACTTTATCTCAAACTTAACTTTAAATGAACTTATTGAAGTTACGCAAAAATTTATCTTAACAAGCATATAAAGGTCTAAGACCAACTTTGCATTTTTTTTACATTAGCTAAACAAATTAACAATTTAAACTTTTATTACTTGACTTATTAACATAATCATATTAAACTAAATACAACCTAAAATCACTTCATTAAGTTGTGCTGCGAATTGAACTGTTGGATAGAACAATACCAAACTTAGCTCACATGAACCGGATAACTTTTTAGAACTCCTACAACGAATTCGTCTTCATATTTCTATTCATTTCCGTCTATTAAACTAAAATCAATTTTTAAAAAAATGTATATCCTTGTTATATATACATCTTTAATTGAATAGATCGATCTTTTTCAATATAGTTGGCAAAAAACATAATCTATTTTCCAGAGATAAAAACAGGAAAAAGGGGGTGGTGGTCGAAAAAGTGGGCGTTATTATTGTCACAAATCGTTGTTTGTGTGGCGTCGTTGTCTAGGGGGTTGTGAACATTACACAGTCACACCCACAAGAACAAGAATCACTATTAATAATTAAGAAGTAGTTTATTAGTATCATTGTATAACACATTACATATATAAGACCATCACTGCGAGAGTTTCGCTAACAAACTTAGCTAGGAATACTCCGCACTGAAGGCCTACGCTAACTGTCCTCAACCCGACCCCCACTTTCACCCTATCCCCTCTCTGACCACACCTTACGCTCCCTCCCCGCATCTCACGTCTTAGTGCCGCACAGTCAGGGATTCTAACCTCGACAATTATATGTTACAAAATATAATGTCTTTTCGCAAAACGGAAATAAGAATTGCATCTTTTACTACAACAGCAATACATGAGATATAGGAATATATTGGTGAATTGGTGCCGTTTTGGTGAAAGGGACAAAAGGGGGACAGAATATTTATAAAATAGTCTTCATATATTTTAATTTTGTTTTAAATGCTTCAGGTTTCCTTATTCCGGTAAGTTCTATCAACGTATTAAAGGGTGCGGGATTTCTTTTCAGAATGCTCTCCCTTGCTACGCTGGATCTAAAGTTATGAGAATTGTTTTATGCAGGATGTTAAATTAACTCAATACAAAATCAAATTGATTAATTATTTTTAAGCACTATTTATATAACGTAAAATTGTTACAGAATAAGAGAATTACATTTTTCATTGGCTTAGTTCTTACCAAAAGAAACTGGCATATTGAAGAGTGATCTCAGAAAAAAATTAGCTATATTATATCCAGGAGGCTGAACTTAAATCGTCGCATAACATACAAATTAAACAATAATTCTTGGCATATTTCAAACTACGTAATGATATTTTAGAGGACAGTGCACCCCCGCTGTAAAAGCGCGGGTATATTTCTAGTAAAATAGAAAGATAATGCTTCTATGATTGTTAAGTTCCCAGTTTCCCAAAATTACGTTTAAATCTATGTCTATATTTTCTGTTACACTTTGATGTTACATTTTGTTGCAAGTTAAAATGCAACTCAGGCATTAAATGTATCTTTTTAGCGCATTTTCGAGATGTCGAAATCGCTATTGCACCCGTTTTGTCCGTCCGTCATCACCCTTGATCACAGCATCCATAAGTCCTAGACCCATGATGTATATATGTTTTTTGTATGCCCTGACCTGCCATTTGTGCATCAACACTCAGTTACTCGATCCGTTAAAAAACCCCGTTAAAACTACCAAAAAATATTTCGAATCGAGAGGTAACACTAGCGCAGGGAACGGCCGCCATTGCCGAAAGTCGAATGCATAATCCTTCAAGTATTGAAGAGTGGTGCGAAAGGGTGCAAAAGAATTAGTTGGGTTTTTTTTTAGTTGACGTCATTAGAATATGTGTAAAAGTTTAGAGAGTTTTACGTCATCATTTGTGGTGACTTGTAGTTGGATTAAAGAGAAAATACTTTTTTTTAAAAATGTAAAGAAATGACTTTTAATTAAAAAAATTTTCAGGTATATTCATTACACAAGAAAATTCATAAAAATATGTCTAAAATCTAAACACAATTACTGATAACTACATAATTCTGATATCTAACATAAGTACTGATACATAATACGAAAATGCGCTAACACGTCCTGAATTCCAATAGGTACCAGGCTTAACATGATTTTTTTATTATAAAATTAATTTTTTGAAAGTAAAAATTGAATATACTTAACATTTTAGTTCAGGAACTAGTGAAATAAAAAAATATCTTCATAATCAAAATTAAAAATAGAAAATAGAATTTGTCTACAGAAAGCTCATGATCTTTTTTTTTGTGTTTGGTTTAAATTTTGTCAAAACGTTTCCCCATGCAAATTTAAACACCACTGACCTTCATAAAACTCCGAAAAGCAATCAGGGATCGTCATTAATGTTAAAAAATTTACGGACTTTTCAGAATTGTATCAATGATCAAAATGTCTTTAATAAACAGCCAATAAAACAAGTTTTTTTTATATATGAGTCATAAATAAAAGTATTGTTTTTGTTCATAAAATACGAAAGACCCTTCTTACATCATGACTGTTTTGAAACTCCATTGACCCGTGGAGGTCAATTATAGAAGACGGCTACACCCGCTACATGGAAATAAAATACAAAATCATTAATTTAATTGCAGTAAATTTAGTCGATCTTAAATTTTGACGCAATGCATTGTTAGATGACATGAGTCTATGTGAAAAATTTCGGCTCGATAGGATCATGGGAAGTGGGACATTTTTTCTACAAGAGACAACGACACAACAAGAAAGTGAAGTTTATATAAGGGATTTAAAAATAAATATATTCTACAAAACTTGTGTAAATATGTTGTATGATGTAAATTAGATGTATTTACAGAATTGATCCAAACAGTGTAGCTGAGTTGTATGAATTGAATCAATTCAAACAGTGTAGCTGAGTTGTATGAATTGAATCAATTCAAACAGTGTAGATGAGTTGTATGAATTGAATCAATTCAAACAGTGTAGCTGAGTTGTATGAATTGAATCAATTCAAACAGTGTAAGTGAGTTGTATGAATTGAATCAATCCAAACAGTGTAGCTGAGTTGTATGAATTGAATCAATTCAAACAGTGTAAGTGAGTTGTATGAATTGAATCAATTCAAACAGTTTAGCTGAGTTGTATGAATTGAATCAATTCAAACAGTGTAGCTCAGTTGTATGAATTGAATCAATCCAAACAGTGTAGCTGAGTTGTATGAATTGAATCAATCCAAACAGTGCCGGTTTAGGGCAAGGAGCGCCAGCACGGAATAGCAAAAGGTACCGCTAGGAAACGCTTTTGGTCGCCAGCTCTGAGGAGACCTTCCGGTGGGGGTTAAACCCTAGGCAGGTCAGTGATGATCCCACGCGATCTAAATAATTGAGACTCGTAAGCTCTGCCGTGGTGGCGCCGGAGTGATACTATGTTGATAGCGAGTCACAGTAGGGAAATTCCACACCTCCCTTGGGAGGCACACTTTAGTGGGAGGCGTTTTCGACCTAGTGTCCTGGACGCCCAGGCGGCGCTTGTAGCAGCGACCGCTCCGGGGGGGGGGGCTTCTCAGTCTTTACGTCCCTTAGGGGGCCAAAGGGCTGAGGGGGTTTTCCGGGAAGCCCCATGAAGAGCGCAGGCTCGGGACTGCTGATTTTCTTCCACATGTAGGATTTTCAGCTGAGTTGTATGAATTGAATCAATCCAAACAGTGTAGCTGAGTTGTATGAATTGAATCAATCCAAACAGTGTAGCTGAGTTGTATGAATTGAATCAATCCAAAGCGTGTAGCTGAGTTGTATGAATTGAATCAATCCAAACAATGTAGCTGTGTTGTATGAATTGAATCAATCCAAACAGTGTAGCTGTGTTGTATGAATTGAATCAATCCAAACAGTGTAGCTCAGTTGTATGAATTGAATCAATCCAAACAATGTAGCTGTGTTGTATGAATTGAATCAATCCAAACAGTGTAGCTGAGTTGTATGAATTGAATCAATCCAAACAGTGTAGCTCAGTTGTATGAATTGAATCAATCCAAAACGTGTAGCTGAGTTGTATGAATTGAATCAATCCAAAGCGTGTAGCTGAGTTGTATGAATTGAATCAATCCAAACAGTTTAGCTGAGTTGTATGAATTGAATTAATCCAAAGCGTGTAGCTGAGTTGTATGAATTGAATGCATCCAAACAGTGTAGCTCAGTTGTATGAATTTAGTCGCCAATGCAAAGCTCGTAGTATAGTCTGCTAGTAGAGTTGAGATTCCAAGAAAAACGTATACCAGCAGAAACAGCAGAATTGGTCGTATTAGATTGGCAAGAACAACTTCGGGCAACTATTCAAGCTTGGCACGAACAAACATCACAAATAGACACACACAAACATCACACACGGATACAATAACATCACACACGAACACACACGAACATCACAGACGGACACACACAAACATCTTACACAGACACAAACAGACATCACACACGGTCACACATAAACATCACAAACAGACAACCACAAACATCACACAGACACAAAAACATCACACACATACACACGCAGACATCCACACAGACACACACAACATCACACACAGATACATAAATATCAAACACAAATATCACAAACAGCAAGCACAAACATCACACTAACACAAAACAAACATCACAAACAACAAGCACAAACATCACACTAACACAAAACAAACATCACATACAAACGAGCACAAACATCACACTAAGACATAGCAAACATCACACACAAATACATGGAAAATAAAAAAATATTGTAGTAATATTTGAAGTAATAGTAATATATCATATAGTAATAATTGAACCTTCATGCAGAGCAAGTGTGTTGAAATAAACGTAGTTCTTTTGTATATAATTACAACATCAAATGTTTTGATTTAATTTTTTTTCAGGTAACTAATTATTTTCCTCATTAAAACTTAAATGAAAATTTTGCCATTCCTCTACCCTATGCAAACTCAACATTTCCACACTCCCCCGTCTTTTGAGACATTTTCATACTTTTTTTTTTTTTTTACTAAGGAATGTTATTTTTTCCAACAGAGGAAAATAAAATTAACAGAATCCACGCCTTTTCTGCATGGATATTTCCAATAAAATGTTGTTTCTTTTTGATCTGTAAAGTCCCAGAATAGAAGATGGTATAATTATCCCACTATCTAAATGTGTGTTTGTATTTGTGTTATATATCTCAGATATTACTGAACTGATGCAATTGACCGTTAAAGATTTTCAAAGACTCGAATCAGTCAGGTCATCCAATGTCCATTCGCACGCTACTGATGTTATCTCAATTGTTCCTTATTTCCTGAGTCATATGTGATCGCGTGCTGTAGAGCCGATTGTATCTTTGCTGCCAGAGCTAAGTTTTTAACCAAGATAAGGGCATTTTTTCGAGCTTTTCTAGGTTTCTAGGTTTTTTTAAATTTTAAAAATGGCTATAATCTATATAAATCTATATAAATAACTATAACAATTTATTACTGTTTTTTTAAAAAAGGCGAATATACGATGTGAAATTACGAAAATAAATAAATGTGTGCAACAGACATCCTAAATAAATTTGTTTTTAAAAATAAAAAAAAAAGCCTTAGGTGGCAATAGCATTTTCAGCTACGCGATCAATGTTAAAATTATGTCATCTGTGAGTCTATTCCACTACAATCGAGAGTTGGCGCAGCTGTGGTGCAATCTGTCTGAAAAACTCTGAAAAATTTCCGTTGTAACAGTCTTAATGACAAGCTTAACAGGTCTATCATTTCTTTCTGCCTGCGCTGAGAGGATATTCTCTCAAGTATATACGATATAGATCAAAGATAATCTCAAATAATCCTTAGATTGACATGGTTATAAAAACTAAAACTTTTACTATTCCTAATGCAGCAGCAAACACATAACAATTCTCGTTCTCTTCGAACAGAATTTGGAATTGGAGTGGGTAGCCTGACCAAATGAGGGAAAAAAAAACTATCACTATTTAAAACTCAAATAAAAATGCATGACTAGACATAAATAATGGATAAATGCAGGACGAATAATCTTCTCTATAAAAGAAGGGTGTGTAAGAGATAACATAAGAATGATGCGAAGAATTCTGGTAAGTTTGCGATTTATAAGGGAGTTGACATGAGTGATGAAGAAACGCAGATGTAAGTATATTTTATGTAGAACATTCTAATACCTTAGGGGCCGTCCATAAATGACGCCCTGTACCAGGAGGGAGGGGGGTGTCAACCTTTTGTGACATCTGTGAAGAGGGGGGATATTTAAGAACTATGGCGTCGCATCAGAACGCACAACTTTAAATAAAGGTTCCACGTACATATTTGATTGCTTACAATTTATTTCAAAACTTTTTACATGGTTTTACGAAATTAGAGTGCAGCGTAGCATACTTTATTGAAAATCAAGTGTTTTGAAACATGCTTATTTTCAAATATGAAATGTTGCTTCCGAGTTCCGAGGTTGGAGTGGGAAATCTTAGTTGCGTCATATTTAAAGGGAGCCTACTTTTGTGACGACGTGTGACAAGACTGAATTGCGGCAGTCAGTAAAAATATTGCAACTTTTTTATGGATAAACCATTGGATAGAATTGTAGATTTTCGGTTAATTTTTTGCATGTCTAGGTGTTTTTTTTTTTTTTTACGGATCTAGTTTTTTTGTGTATGACTTGTTGGCTAGAAATTTTCCAAAATTGTGAAAGGCAGTACTGGATTGCAGGGGAGTAAAACACCCAGAAAGTAAACAAGTAAGGTGACTCTGTTTTTTAGTGCCCCATCTTCAAATCATTGAGTTGTGTACCTTTATTTTAAGTTCGTTTTATTTTTTATCCAATAGTGATTTAGATGTTAGATCTAGTCTATATTACAGACGCTCCTTATGTACAGAAATTTGTTGCGTTCTATGCTTTTACATGGTTTATGTCTAAAGTGTTTCATATTTTTAAATTTGAGTTTTTAATATTGATTGTGTGTTCTATATATAGATTGTTCAGGGAATCCTTTTCATGGCCAAATGTCGGACGGGTAGAAGGTGTTTTTTGTATGTCTGTTCTTTCGTTCGAAACAAGAAACGTATTTTTATATTATTATCTCTGTCTATTTAATTGATTGATGGTCGTTATGTTGTATTTACAATTGGCAATTTAATTTATTATTACTAATTAACGTATTGTCTTTTGGATCCTCTAGAGTTTCAAAGTTTAGTTATTTTAACCAATGGTTTTATATTGTCTCTTGTAATTGTAAGTATCCGCCCTTAATAAATAACTCTTTGACAGTTGTGGTTGGTTATTAGCTTTATGTCCTTTCATAGGATCAGCTTCTTAGTTAATGAACTAACATGTCTTATACTTTTTAATTCAGATGAATGAAACATTGATTAAATACGGTTAAACCATTTAAATATTGAAGGCTGATAAATTAAAATAATTCACTTATAATATCCACCAAACTGTATTTTTGTTGTCAGCCAAACGAAAGCTGAAGCTCAATGTATAATTTTAAGGTTTTTATATTATTTTAAAAAAAAATGTATTTAGTGAAATCGAAATAACGTCTAAGCATCTAAAAGGCTGTGGAATGGGCGGGTTGGGGGGAAGGTGGTAAACTTTCAACAAAGTCACTTGTCATTTATTAGAGCAACTCGGCCTATACTAAATCAACCACCCACACGTCTTTGTCATTTTGCAAATGACAAATAATTAAGGCTTATCCTCATTTAAACATCCAACGCGCAACAATGTCTCGTATTCGGCGCATTAAAAAAGACTTAGATAGGACTACGATTTTAAATTTAATGTTAAAAAAAAACAACAAAAAAAAAAACAAAAAACAAACAAACACTTATACATTTAATCAAAGGACTCCATCTATTTCTTCTCTTGACTAACCGTTTGCCGCACGGTAATTCCAAACTGATGCGCGGCGTCTGTCAAATATATTCGAGACGCGAAGCCTGACAGGAGCATTGCTAATTGGGAATAGACACTCATACGTCGTTTACACGGACCTATAGATGAATTTACAGTATACAGACAGAGATATGCACTCACAGACATACACGCAATATATGAACACACAGACACGCAAGCTGAGACAAACACATATAGAATTTTGATCTTAAACAGAATTATGAACATATAAGAAAATTTAAACTTTTGTGCTAAGATTGTATTGTCTCTGATGAATTTACAAAAGTACGAGCTTCTCAACAACAACAACAAAAATTAAATGTAAACACAAAAATAAATTTCTTTTGCAAATAAATAAATTAAAAAAAAACATAAAAAAACATTAAAAAACGTTAAAAAAAAAAAGAAAAGCAGAATAAGATAGAAATACAAGAACGATATCTTGTACATAATATTTCAGCACATAGATCCTTCGTCTGAGAACACATCAGGGGCGGATTAAGACTGCACAGGGCCCCGGGCTGCAATGAAATGGGGGCCCTATCCAGCCAGCGTCCCATAAAATAAAATGATTGTTAACAGCTAATATAGGACTGTAACTAAATATTAATAATAAAAAAAAATAAATAAACAAACACGAAGAAATAACATTTAAAGTGTTTGTGGTATATTACAATTGAGTATGAAAAGAAAAATTTTATTTTCCACTTCTGGGAATCGAACCCAAAACCGGTTGCATAACGCGCCTGTACTCTCTCCACACGGCCAGAGGAACTTGACTAAATTGAGAAATTTTAAATATATAAGCTATACTTCATACTATGTTCTCTAAGTGAGCCAATTAAATCATGTTTTATCGATTATTAACACTATCAGTAGTATCCGGTCTGATTCGCTATCAGTTTTATAGTTAATATTTATAATTTAAAAAAAAAAATATTTTCAAGGGTTCGTGCAAACATTTGTACACTTTTATTATAAATATAAAAAGTTCGGGGGCCCCTAAACCGTAGGGGGCCCCTAAACCGTCGGGGGCCCCTGGCTTTAGCCCGCTCAGCCCCCCCCCCCTAATCCACCATAGGAACACATGCAAACTGATACAGTATAAGGACTAAACTAAAAGTCTTAGAGCATTTATTAGGAGGACAAAATTAGTTATAAATAAATAATAATAAATACATGTAACATGCAAGCTGGATGTCTGTATTAAAAGTAAAGGGGATGGCGGGAAATAGTTGTACGTTGTCTGATTTTAGTTAATTTCCTAACAGAAAAAGCTTTTGCGTGGATTCATTTACCATGTCACCTATAAGCTTACCATCACATAAATATTGCTCTTCTCTAAACATATGCTATATAAAGAAGATTATCTATCCATCTATCTATCTATCTGTCCAGTTGGTCTGTCTATCAATCTATAGCAAACAATAAGCCACAGTCTATATGTATGTAGTGGTGTGCACACCTGCATCGTGCCGCACTTTGCACACCGCACTGAGGCGCGCTTTATAGAAAAAACGAAGGGGATAAAGAAGAAGAAAAGGGTTTCATTGTTTTTAAATTAAAATTGCTCTACTACAGTGCCTATAGTCCAGAGCCTGCCATTTAGCACCGTATGCTACGCCATGGGTCGGATCTAGTATTTTTTAATTAAGTGTTTTACTTGAATCAAAGTTTATTTACACGACAATTAAGGACGTGAGAAGTTGGTAGACTGCCGCCGTCAACGACCAGCAGATCATATTGGTATTCATTGTGCCCAGCTGATATTAACAACACGCCAGCCGCTCTCTGACCGCGGCCAACACCCGTTTGTTGACCAACATCACCCCAGATATCAGCAGCCCCAGGGACGCGTTGCAGAGGGCGTGAATGACGTACACGGCCGGGACGTCGACCACCGTGGCCACGAGCGCCAGCAGCCACGTGACTCCGACCAGGGCGACGATCTTGAGGACGATGCTGACGTCGGTTGTTGTCGCTCGGTGAACCTGCTCGAACTCTTGCAATGATGTCCTCTGACGCCTAAGACCCTGTTAAAGAATGGAACCGCATATTGCGAACACATTGAAGATCGCTTACTTCCTAATATATATAACATTAAAAGTGTATGCTTTAACAAGGGGTGTACCGGATTTTCGGCTTCGGCTTTAGATCTTGCAAATCCGGAGTCCGGCAATTTTTTTCAAATCCGGCCCCGGCACTGGCCGTATCCCACTTCATAAATCCGGCAAAATTCTCTGGCGGGATGAAAATTATTTTGAATCCGGTACACCGCTTGCATTAACTGCAATTTAAAAAAAGACACATATTTACTTATCCACATTCTGAGATGTTTCAAGTGTTGGACTCAAAGATTTCAAATATAATGACGCACTTTTCATGTTGACCCGTATTTAAAATGTGAGAAAGAAACGAAATACGTCAAAAAATTATACAAACAAAAAACTTATGGATTTATAATCGAACTGGCAAGGAAGTGGCCGCGAGGAAGTTACCGTAAATGTCCGTAAGAGTATGACCCTGGCAACACAGTCTGACTAGAAGTGGCGGAGGGTAGAAATAAAACAAGACAATAATTTTCTACGCAGTTAAACGCTATTTCAACATTGATGACTCGCATGCGATGAAGGATTTTTAAAATAAAAGTTAACTCATAGTTGTCTTATGAAGTATGTTTTATCAATTTTTGAAACAACCTGCGTATTCTAATTATTATCTGTCCCTCGAACTCACCCGAAGCGTCAAAACCACGAACATGAAGTTGGCCAAACTGATCACACAACAAGGAAACCCGAAGAAAATGGCGATTGGGTACTTTCCGTTGAGCCAACAGTTCTTGTAGGCATACATCGGAGCTATATCAGAGTCGGGTACCAGATGTTCCACCAGCAGGGCAGAGGTCACGATGATGGTAGACATGCCTATGGTGTACACACTTGAAAGTATGAGGCATTTATTTCCTTTTGGCGTCACCTGTGGGAATAAATAGAGTGAATTAGAAACAAATAAGGAATTTACATTTATACATGTTCTCTTGAGATTTAAAAAGGAAAATAATTTGGTAATATAAAAATTAATATCCCCAAGATTGCAACCAATTTTTAAATTAATGCTTTTTGTTAGAAAATATATCTATTAAAAAAAAATTGGATTTGATTTTTTTAAAGACTGCTAAAGATGTATCGAAATAAAACGTCATATTTCCGGTAATGTGTTTTTTGTCAGAAGCTCATGATGGGTCTGATGTACCTGATGACTCCAGTGGCGGAATGTCCTCCATATTTCATGGGCGTTGACGTTCATCCAGAACAGACTCGCGAGAAAGGCCAAGTGTTTTAGCACGGACACGATCTTACATGCCAGGGATTTGGCCTCAAGTGCGTCACCGACCAGAAGTAGGATGTTGGAGAAGAGTAGGGCGAGACACAGGCTGAATTGTATCTAAGACATCGATAGTTTCAAACAAATTAACTCGGTGTCATCTGGTATCTCTAAAACATTGGCTAACTTTTGTGTGTATTTCTTTAAAAAAAAAAACTTTTTGCATGATAGTTGTGTTTTAATTTAGATAAATTTATTCATTTGCTAAAGTTTACCCTCCCCATTTTTATTTTCTATAATTTACCTCACCGACCTGATAATTTCTATACATTTTTCATCCTTAGCTTTTTATAGAGTTTATCTTATATTATTTGTGCAGACGCTCATTCTATTCAGAAGAGTATTTTGTTCTACACTTATCCATGGTTTGTGTTTAGTCCTGCATTGTTATTAGAGTTTTAAGTGTTGATAATGTGTTGGTTTACATTGTATCTTCAGGTAACCAATTCCACGTCCGAATTCTGGACGGGAAGAATGATAATCAGTATGTGTTTGTTCTTGAATACGAAATAAGAATGGTGTTTTTATCCTTATGTTTATCCGAGGGTTGTATTAATTTAGTATCTTTGTGTCGTATTTCAAAATTAGAATTGATTGCATTATGAATTATTACTAATTTACTCTTGGATCTTCTATCCTCTAGTGCTTAAAGGTTTAATAAATTAACTAATGGTGTTATTTTGTCAGTTTTGAATATTCTCCAGTAATGAACCTGGCAGCTCTTTTTTGAATTTGTTCTAGTTTATCAATGTTTTTTTGTTGTTGTATGGGTCCCATACAGAAGATGCATATTCTAGTATAGGTCTCACCAAGGTGGTGTGTCATTTTAGTTTTATACCTTTAATACATTTGTAAAAGTTTATTTTTATAAAGCCTAAGGTTTTGTTTAATTTTTAAAATAAATTCGTTGACATGGGGATTCCATGACTCCCAAGTTTTTGCTACCCGCCTCTACATTTTCTGAAGAGTGCTATTCCTGTCCTCATATTTTCTATATTTAAACCTCTTTATTCCTCTCCTTGTCTCTGGTTTAACTCTCATATATCCATTTATAGTTTATCTTAACGACTCCTGTCTTGATTTCCTCAGGCTGTGCTAATGGTAACTCTAACTTAAAAAAAACAACAGTAGTTGAAATCATGCCTAATATCAAATTAAAGAGCTTCTCATGAGCTATAGTGCATCGTCCATCATAATCTAATTTAGAACCACGCCAAGCCATGATTTTACCAAACATAAAATTCGTATACATTGCATTTAGCATTGAAATTTTCCTAATAACATATTGTCTTTCATGTTATTTAAGGCTATATACAGGCTTGAGAAGCAACTGTTTGGTCTGCTCAAACACAAAAAACATACATTTACATTCCACTTTAAAAGTCCATACTTTCCTATAGGATATGTCTGTTGTGCATATTCTTCTAAAATTTGAGATGTTACCTTTCCTGGGTAAGTCCTGTAAGAGGGGACAATTGTTAACTTTCCTGGGTAAGTCCTGTAAGAGGGGACAATTGTTACCTTTCCTGGGTAAGTCCTGTAAGAGGGGACAATTGTTACCTTTCCTGGGTAAGTCCTGTAACAGGGGACAATAGTTACCTTTCCTGGGTAAGTCCTGTAAGAGGGGACAATTGTTACCTTTCCTGGATAAGTCCTGTAAGAGGGGACAATTGTTACCTTTCCTGGGTAAGTCCTGTAAGAGGGGACAATTGTTACCTTTCCTGGGTAAGTCCTGTAAGAGGGGACAATAGTTACCTTTCCTGGGTAAGTCCTGTAAGAGGGGACAATTTTTACCTTTCCTGGATAAGTCCTGTAAGAGGGGACAATAGTTAACTTTCCTGGGTAAGTCCTATAAGAGGGGACAATTGTTACCTTTCCTGGGTAAGTCCTGTAAGAGGGGACAATTGTTACCTTCCCTGGGTAAGTCCTGTAAGAGGGGACAATGTTTTGTAGAATCAGACGACATGAAAGTCCCACGCTGGACAATACAGAGAATGAGCTGTAAATCCATGAGATGAGATGGTAATGGAATTCTGTGAGTAGGTTTCCGTCTTTCCACGACTGTGTGTATTCTGTGCAACAAGCTTCTCTCTTTTCCTGTACAACAATTTACAAATTGACAAGTACGGTGTATCTTATTGTTTAACGAAAAGCTGGGATATAAGTGTAAGTCTTTAATATTTTCCACATCGTTGTTTTCTTAAAGTTAGATTTTCTTCTTTCTTAAAAATATCATGTTTCAAATTTGCCGTGAGATTTTTCTCTATACATTATCGAACACGAATCGTACGACATGTTGAATATTTTCTCTTTCTTATCGCTTGGTTATCAGTAAATTTTGGTTGCTATGAGTTTTAAAAAGTATTACCTCCCTTAGGATACAGACCCGGCTCTCTATGACCACCGGGTAGGTTACTGCCTTCAGGGCAAAGGTCAGAGCATCCAAGCCCAGGTTGACATAGACGCCGTAGCGATGAAACTCTTCCGACAGACAATGGTCGTCCTCCTCTGTCGCGTTCGTTGTAGTTACGTCACGAAAAAATTCGTCTAGCTCCGTGCAGCGGAAATGAATGAATGACGTCAATATGTTGGGCATGTCATCAACTCTTTTCTGGAAAGAATGCAAAAAACCGTAATGAAAGATATTGTAATTTACAGGTTGTCGGTTTTCAACTCATTTTCATTGCTTAATCCTTCAGTCATGACCACTGTCATGCAAATATTAAAAAAAAAACTTTGACACCATTTTCAAAAAGCTACTTACAATGTATTGTAAGCACACATAACGTCTAATGCTTCTTTTCAATTACACACTCCGATCATTTCAACTCAGTCATTTCATAAGTTTTGCCAACAACTTCCTATAATCAACGCACAACAGAGATAACCTTTGAAAGTAGTTTGGTGCAGAGAGTAGTGTTGGACAGAGTCCCCGTATAAATCTGCTCAGTTAAGTTATCGTAGCTAACGACTTGGTCCTCATATCCACCTTGAAAACATGGCGTCACAGTGAAGGAAAATGTCCTCGAAACGGTGATGCTGAATGACACGTTCAGGCATTGATCTGAAGTGAGATTCTTCATTTAATTTATGCTGTCAATATACTGTGTGTTCGTATGTTTGTTCGTAACGCTATGTCATTTTAGAAAGTGCATCGCTACAAAAAAATGTGTATAGATCTATATTTTAGAAAAATAATTAAAACATTAAAAAAAATCATGTTAAGCCTGGTCCCTTTTGGAACTCAGGACGTGTTAGCGCATTTTCGTATTATGTATCAGTACTTATGTTAGATATCAGCATTATGTAGTTATCAGTAATTGTGATTAGATTTTAGACATATTTTTATGAATTTTCTTGTGTAATGAATATACCTGAATTTTTTTTTATTTAAAAGTCATTTCTTTACATTTTAAATTTTTTTATTTTCTCTTTAATCTAACTACAAGTGGTTTGTAGTCACTGAAATAGGACTCATAAATGAAACATTCTAAATTGTAATCAGCTAATCGCCCAAATACTCCGTCAATTGTTGTTTGATAGATCGTGGTTGCCAATCTTGGTGAAAGTAGTTGAATGTTGAAGCTTGTTTCGAAAAAGTTTTCAATTTCTGCCCCTGGGCCGCTAAGATCTTGATTGAAGTCACCACAAATGATGACGTAAAACTCTCTAAACTTTTACACATATTCTAATGACGTCAACAAAAAAAAACTAATTCTTTTGATAATACTAAGACTTCCGGCAATGGCGGCCGTTGCCTGCGCCAGTGTTATCTCTCGATTCGCAATGTTTTTTGATAGTTTTAACGGGGTTTTTTAACGGATCGAGTAACTGAGTGTTGATGCACAAATGGCAGGTCAGGACATACAAAAAACATATACACATCATGGGTCTAGGACTTATGGTTGCTGAGATCTAGGGTAATGACGGACGGACGGACAAAACGGGTGCAATAGCGCATTCGACTTCTCGAAAATGCGCTAAAAATACTGCAACAAAAATAACTCTATTTGAAAGTCCGCATACAATTATTAAATATGGAAATTATTTTAATTTTCCTCTCTATCTCTCTACAATTTCTGATTAATAATTGAATTAATTGATTTCAGCTGAAATATATATATTTAAAAAAAAAATCTGCCTTCATTTTGAAAGGTAATATACTATACATTTTATATCGTATGATTTGTATTTTCATAATTTTCATACATAATTTATTCTCCTGTAGTGATAATATTCTTTTTAAACCATAGCAGAAAGTCCTTTACAAAACACAACTTCTCTTGCCTGTTTCCTTTCTGCCGTTTTGAGAGTTACATAATGCCATCAACAAGCGCATGTATCTCTTGCCAGATACCTGAACTTATCTCATCGAAACTAAAAAAATTAACACATCAAAATTAAAAATTATGACATACTTATCCCAAAACACAAAAATAATTATTCCTTCTTCATAGAAATTTGCATTGAGAGAAAATTTTTCTCAACTCACCAAATCAATCTCATTGTCTTGAATTGATAACGCAAAGTAAGCACTGAAATTACTGGCTTTTATATCAATGCTTCCGGTATGAGCTTTTTAACATTGTTGATAAAGACAGAGATTTACCTCGTACGAACATCGCATCTGATGCATTGCAGCTAGATTTAATAGACGAGAGCCTCGTTTCCTCATTGGTCTCTTTTAAAATGGTTCCATTCTTCAGGGGGATTTCACTGGTTTCATTACTAGAGAACCTTGATTCTGTGACGTTAGAATCTTTAGTTACAATTTTACTTGGATCATTTCGTCTGTAGTTGATGTCTCGTCTCTGTGTCAATAAGTGATAATGGCAAACATTTATAACTATAGCTAAATATAAAAAAAGTTATACTTTCTTTATTTAAGTAAATTGAAAGATTTTAAACTTATTTTTTAAAAAGTAACTCAGGAGAAAATTCATCGTTTGTATCAATGACTCCCATGACAGATATAACAGGTTTTTGACTTACAATTTTTGTTGTGGCTATGGTGCTCATTGCAGGAAGAGCCATGTGTTTGAAAGCATTGTTCTCATGACATACAACACATCTGAAACACAATGGGCGGTATCTGTGTTTTACTTTCTAATTGGACAAACGTCTATCGTGTCTTAGACAGCGAACTTATTCATCATTCCTAACTATATCATAAGGCTGACAGAACAAGTAATATGTTTTTAAAGGTGAAAAATGTATTTAATTTGATTTTATAGATGTGCCATTTAATTTAGTATGAAGAAGTGTATGTTTTATTTTTCAACTCAATCCTTTTTTTCTCCCGTCAGAACTTTACGAAAACTTTAGTTTGAAACTAATGAATAAAATCACCAAGCTCCAAAATAATTTTCAGTGCAATGTTAAATCTACCTATATTTTAAATTTTCCATTCTAGTATTGTTCCTATATTTCCATAAGTCAATCAGAAAACTTTTTGAAATGCCCCAATCCCATGTCATTTTTTCGGGGCCATCAATACAGAACATTAACATTGAGGTAGTGTTAAGGTAGTTTTGAGGTAGTGTTGAGGTAGTGTTGAGGTAGTATTGAGGTAGTGTTGAGGTAGTGTTGAGGTAGTTTTGAGGTAGTGTTGAGGTAGTGTTGAGGTAGTGTTGAGGTAGTGTTGAGGTAGTGTTGAGGTAGTGTTGAGGTAGTGTTGAGGTAGTGTTGAGATAGTGTTGAGGTAGTGTTGAGGTAGTGTTGAGGTAGTGTTGAGGTAGTGTTGAGTTAGTTCAAAGTTTCATCTGTTACTTTACAGTACATTTCAGGCGTTGTTGAAGTTAAATAACAATTAATAAACGCGTTGTATGCTCCGCTGTCTGTAAACATTGCATGACTAAAGTGCGTCGCTAAATCTAAGCCCAAGCAAAGGTTCCTGTAATCACAGTTACCGTGGGGGTTATAACAAAACCAGCGTTACTTTAGTTAGAGTCAAGTTCTTAGTACTTGTCAACAGCTGATAGATTTTAAATTACAATGAGATAGCAAAATACGCATGTTTCGCAACAACACGAAACACACACATGTGTAGCTCGCGTGTCGGATAGTCCACGTTGATGTTTATTTTTATTGATACATTCTCCACGATAAATGCACCGAATAGTTTATACCGAAGAGAAAAAATGTCATAAGTCTGACAATCTTTCAGACGTTTCTCTGGTTTGGTGACATAGGATAAATTTTGTCCGTTTCTGATGACGTCAGATTTTGTTGACGTATGGAAGGCGAGACTAATTGTTATTACAAGAATTACCCCGACATTAAAATTTACAATAAGACAACAAACAATTGTTGTGTCCCCTGCTTTTTTAAATATACACTTCGTGGAAATGTTAACCCGTAGAAGATATACGATCCTTTAAACGTGATCACCGTTTTTTCTGCTGACTTACAATATTAGAGTGATGGGTCGATCATTGATTCATGAAGTGGAAAATAAACGACTACGGATTTTAATGAAGGTAAAATATCTGTGTATGCGATTACCAATTGTATATTCCCAATTGAGTAAAAACTTTTCATTTGTTTTTACTGATAAGATCATGAACACAAACACACTTTTTCTAGTGTAAAAGTAAATAGTCATCTAGATTTTTTCAAAAATTCATTTAATGTCTGATTATTATTTAACACAAATAAAAGCAATCTTTACACAAACCTTATGGCTTCCACAAAGATTATAACGCAATGAGATAATATTTTCATCTCCTATTTTAAAAAAAAAACCCCAACTACATCATATTTACAGAAATAAATTTCAAAGAAATGCTACAGTTATCATCTAAAATAAAACTCCCTGGTGTGCAGCATGAAATCAAGTTTTTATAAGTTTCTCAACAACTTTTATGCGACGATGAAACAGGCTTTGACTGTACTGCTTGTAAGCCCTTGGCTGTGTTAGAAGTCAAATCTTGATTCCTTTAATTAGTTTAGGGAAAGACGATTTCAAATCTATGACTTTCAATCATGTCTTATAGTCCCGAGGCCATGTTTACTTTCAATCGTTTTTCATTAATATTTCCAAAATAACCGGCAGCAAAGTCCTAAAGTCATTAGTAAGATGGGACAAGACATTAGAGTATTTTCTTTTATATCGAATCATTGCAGAGTTGTTATCTGTGTAGTAAAAAGGTAAACTCTATGTAGTGTGTAGATATATAAACTGAGTACATCGAGTCATTTGATATGAAACAAATGCGCATGTTAACCTAACTGACGTTTCCAGGTCTTTTTAGTAGCTATTTATTCAACTAATTTTCTTTTCTGATTTTAAATTTCTGAGCTTAAATTTTATTTGAGTATAGTGCCCATTCTTTCTCTTTACTCCGCCCCCCACCCCCATTTTCTTTAAATTTTCTGTAATTAATTTAGATATTATATCATGTTAATATAATTAATTTTTAAAAAAGTTCCTTTATAAGATTGCTCCTATATTTACGACTGTATCTCGCCTCTTATATTTAAGGATAAATTTAATATTGTTTATTAACACAGACAGGTTACGTGGACTTCGGAACAGAATAATATAAAAAGTAAAGTAACTTTACTTTGTAACCATGAAGTAACCATGAAGTAACCATAAAGTAACCATGACCGATGGTGATAGGTGGTCCCTACTGTTTCCATTAGAGCTTACTCGGGGCTTGGTAAAACTAATTCTTACCCTAACCCGATACCTGATGGGTGCCCCTATTCCCTTCCAGGTCATCTGTCTGTTCAACAAACGAAAAGCGATGAGTCATATTAGGGGCCGTCCATAAAGTACGTCACGCTATTTTTGACCAATTTAACTCCCCCCTCCCCCGCCACAAACTGTCACAAATCTCGGACCCCCCTCCCTCTAAAGTACGTCACACTTTCGTACAAAAATTTTTTTAATAAAAAAAAGTAGTTAAAATTTAACATAAAACACCCTGAAGTCGAAACATGGACGGACACCCCCTCTCCCCTGTCACAAACTGTCACACTTTCTTACACCCCCTCCCCTACCTCTGGAGCGTGACGTACTTTATGAGCGTCCCCTTAAAGAAATTATAACGTCATGACATTTTACTACATACTTAGATGACATTACAATTACTGAAAAAAGGGTAATGACTTTATATAAGACAGACAAGAACAATCTGCTCAATTTGATATACCTCGTGCATATCACTATAATAACAAGTGTATAAAGTAGAAAAGGGTATTTTACTTTAAAGATGTGATTTCAAAGCCAGATATAAAACTATGATAACACATATTAGGGATTTTCATATGGTTATTAAAGTAACATAGACACGTTGGGGAAAAAAATAACACAAATCTAATTTTCTGAACTAGTGTTTATTATACTAATAGCTCGTTTCATATAATGCACACCAGGTGAAAATGGCAAAATATTTGAAGATGATATCTGAGGTTTTTATTTATTATTTTTTTATTTTTATTCTTTCTTTTGTATTCATCAAATATCTTACGCTTTTGTTGTTTGTTTATTTTTTTTACAAATATATTATTTTTTTAAAAAATATTATTTTTAGTATGAAAAATAGTTAGTAATCAAGTTTAGTTAATACTAATCTTTATAAGGCTTTTTGCTACAATTATAAACTTATCCCAACACATCAGTATGAAGTAGTTAACTAATTTGATTCAGATCGGCGTGATTTTATTTTTAAGTATAAAGCCATGTAAAGGTTTATGCACATGGAGTGAGACAGTGGCTTTTATGTCTCTGTTAAAGTATTTATCTTCGTGATTTGACATGCTATGCAGCGAGCTGGCGTCAGGGAAATGGTCGGTTGGTCAGCCATGTCTCTGGTCCATAGACACATGGACAAGAGACATGAAAGCGGTCAACATCGAATTTCCAAACTGGAAGGACCTGGCAGAGGATCGGTCCTGGGCGTGCTGTTGTGAAGGACCAATCGGAGCCGAGGAACAAACCAGGGTGGTAACAGCTGGAAAAAAAAAAGAGCGAAGGGGAAGGCCTGGAAACATTGCCCCACCCCAGTCCCGTGTGACAGCCCCACCCCAGTCACGTGCGATATGCAAATCTGTGTTTCTCTTTAATAGATTAAAATACATTTAATAGACTGATATGACATTAAAATAAATCAAAAAGAACATTACTTATTAACTTTTTATTTTTCCCCGAAGAGTTTTTCCAAGAATTTACACAACAAACAGGAAGTCAATAAGACTTATATCACAGTCACGTTTTCAGAATTAATTATGTAGCCAAACTACGTAAGGATTAATATCCTTTGTGAAATCTTTGGCATGGAATATTTGTATAAGGAATGCGCTAGTTCCAAGACAGCCCGAAAATCATTTTAATTATACAGCCCATTAAAGATACTGGATGCTACACCCCTGGGATAAAAGGAATGTTCTTTAAATAAATGCAATTAAAATAATTAATTACCTAGACTAAATCACCGTCGGACCCGCATCTCCATTTTTCAGTTTGGTTTGTTTATAATGCATATTACGTCGTGGTTTGGAACTTGCCATCTGTCGACGTCTTGATTTATTAGTGGTGGTGACTTGAAGACTGGGAAAACTATAAATTGGGTTTTAATATTAACAGGACGTGGATGACATCACCTAGGGTGGTACAGACCGTACAGGGTCCTGTCCTGTTAAGTCTCCATCCTCCAATACGAACGATCCGGAGGAGAGGGATGTGGGAGGGGGAGGGGCTTTCACCTTCGTGCTCAGAACCACAGCAGAAGTAGATATTTCTAAACAGCATTCACCCCTCTCCCCCAAACCACTTCTCATAGGCGATTGGCCAGTTATTTCATTTTTTTGGTCTATATACTATATCCGTTTATTTTACCCTCAGTATACTACATTTACTACACCGTTTTGTCTATTTACTGTCTCAGTTTACCATTTCAATCTGCATACTGAATTTGCTTTATCTTTTTGTAAATAAATATACTTTACTCGCTGCTTTCTCTGTCTATATACTGTATTAACCGCCATTTTCTTTCCATATACTGTATAAACCGCCATTTTCTTTCTATATACTGTATTCACTAACATTTCCTGTCTATATACTTTATTAACTGCCCTTTTCTCTCTGTATACTTAAAACCCTGCAGTAAGAGTACGTACTGACTAAAAACTCAGTCTTGTTGAAGAGATCGGGTGGCGGGCTTTGACATTCATAGACATCCGTGATCACGTTTAACCCTTGGGGAGCTTCTGGGATAAATCATTTAACGTAATAAAACCTTAATCAAAAGGGAGATGACTGCCCACAGAAAGATGAACATGCAATGACATTTAGGACGGCTATAAATCTTATTTGGCTGCTTCTTTATAATATGACTGCTAATTTGTTTTCATTTCTTTACCCTAAGAATAATTTTCAGAAAGAAACTCTCTAAGTGGAATACGTCAACTATTTTCCTGTATAACTCTATAGAACTCTATATACTTAAAGCAGAGTGCTAACACAACTTATGCATAGATCTTCAGTGTGTCAACAACTAGTCCTACAAGAAGTTAATATATAGTCTTATAACTTTTATGCATAGAGTTTCCTTAAAGAGCTCTATAGAGTTATACATAGACCTTATTTTAAACAATAACCATATAAAAAGATAAGATATTTTACAACAAAGAGTTATTAAGTAGTCTAAAAAGAGGTTCAAATTTTGTTTAAGTTATCGCTAAAAGTGTTAATATGTAAGCCTTTAACTTGTAAAAACTTTCTACTTTTTGTACAAAGAAATCTCCTAAATAAAAACCGGAAATTTAATTACATGTCCTATTTCTCGGCAGATTCAGACATTGTACTGTCTGCACATCATCCGATAGGAGCTGCCTTTCATAGTCTCGCGAGATTTTATTTCTATCAACTAAGATTATAAAACGCGACATAAAAAATATTAATAGTTTGTAGCTTTTCTCAAATTTTATAGCTTTTCCCGCCTAGGCGTGGTGGATAAACTTTAATCAAAATGAACTGTTAACAGAATAATAAAGCGTACGGTAGTTTAATGTTCATTTACTGAGAAAACTCCCCAAGGGTTTGTTTTCAGACCATATAGAAATTCATTCTGGGAACATATTAAAAGCAATAATTAACGACATAATCGGTGTTCTATTTTAAAAATATCCCTTTCTTAGATTTTGTTTCAGTGTCTAAACAATAACAAAAATTAACGATCCTACTTTCATCTTGATATTCTGTAACTTTGTAAGTTAGATTAAAACAGATTCTAAACACAATTTTCATTCTTGCTTTATTCAAAATGTAGAGGCTTTGATATTTAATTTAATATACAAGGCTTAAAATATTGATACATTTTATATCATATATCAGTTTTCTATTATTTGATATAGTTTTTTCCCTTAATACATTTTTATATTGGTCTTTCGTGCATGGTGTTTGATATCAGACTGAAGCCTTAAGTTAGGGAAATTGAAAATGTATACAATATTTTACCATAAGGATTAATATATTAACATGCTGTATATAACGAACGTCTGTAGATGATATGATTTGAAGATTTCGTCTATATAAAACGTATTCCCTTTAAAGTGATCACAAAAAATATATCCTTCTGTCATGTCTGCACAAGAACAGATCACGAACATTGTGTTGTCTCAACAAATGACAAGGGCTTTAGGGATTTAAAAAAAAATTAAGCCCCAAAATGGGCAAATTTAAAAAATGACACAAGCTTTTCCGATTATATTTTAAATTGTTTGAGGAGGAAAAAAATCCTAATTGTTGCTTATTTTTTTTTCCAAAATTTCTATAACTGCTGTAAAAAAAAAAAACCAATAAAAACGATCTTTATCTTCTCCTGACAACAAAGAGAAAGGAAAATTAAAAAAAAAAACAACGTTAAACTCTTCTTGCTTGATTATAATTAAATTATCATTTTTAAACCGACTGGAAATTCAATCTACACGTTGTCATAGAAACAGAAGCAGGGATTGCGCAGAGTCTGAAAATGTCAAAAGAAACAAAGAATGATTGTGCCCACGTATGGCATTCACAGATAGATTTCCCTTGCTTAGGGCTGTTTATGTTAGAACTCAAATAATTGATGATCCTGGAACATTTCTCATAGCTGTTTCTATGATGTTGACGTGTTGATATGAGTCGGTAAGTTAAAAAAAAAAAGTAAATTTACATATGTAAGTCTCAATCTCTTTCAAAACTTAATTTGTAGTAGCCTATTTACTTCAAAGCTGAAAAATGTGTTTCTGAAGTAGGCATATGAAATTTTGTGTATGCTAAACTTCTGTCATTAAATTTTATTGTCAATATATTTTATCGTTGTGATCATAACTGCATAACCATACATATATAAAATGCTATTTTCAAAGAGTTAAGTATACACAGGATTTAGATTATTATAAAAGTTATGTGACACAAGAATCAAATCAACGGAACAAAACTCATACACAATCTTCAAAAGGTCCTTTCTTGTGATACACGTTTTCTTTTCTCTTTATTCCAAATCTTATTTTGCGGTATATCAGTGAGGTGAAATGTTTCATGTTGAATTGAACTTCCCATAAAAGAAATAACAAAAGTGATGTACTTATTTTTTAGCGCATTTTCGAGAAGTCGAATGCGCTATTGCACCCGTTTTGTCCGTCCGTCCGTCCGTCTGTCATCACCCTTGATCTCAGCATCCATAAGTCCTAGACCCATGAGGTATATATGTTTTTTGTATGTCCTGACCTGCCATTTGTGCATCAACACTCAGTTACTCGATCCGTTAAAAAATCCCGTTAAAACTACCAAAAAATATTTGGAATCGAGAGGTAACACTAGCGCAGGGAACGGCCGCCATTGCCGGAAGTCGAATACATAGTTCTTCAAGCATTGAAGAGTGGTTTGAAAGCGTGCAAAAGAATTAGTGTTTTTTTTTAGTTGACGTCATTAGAATATGTGTAAAAGTTTAGAGAGTTTTACGTCATCATTTGTGGTGACTTGTAGTTAGATTAAAGAGAAAATAATTTTTTTTAAATGTAAAGAAATGACTTTTAAATAAAAAAATGTCAGGTATATTCATTACACAAGAAAATTCATAAAAATATGTCTAAAATCTAAACACAATTACTGATAACTACATAATGCTGATATCTAACATAAGTACTGATACATAATACGAAAATGAGCTAACACGTCCTGAGTTCCAAAAGGGACCAGGCTTAACATGATTTTTTTTGGATAGTCTTTTTCTGTACTGTGAACGGTAAAGTACAAGTAGACTAACTGTACATTCAGTAAAGCCGAAGTATTTGTACATGTTCAAACAGTACAGCACTTGTACCGTGTTACGGAACATACCTTACAGAAAGCAAATCTGCTGTTTTAAAAATACTTTATTTGGTGTGTTGGAAAAGGTGTGGTCTTATATGGTGAAAATGGCTTAAAAAACAACAACTATATTTCAAGAGGAAAAGGATGGGATCGTCTTACACGCCCAGTTGTCTTACACGCCCAGTCTTCTTACACGCCCAGTTGTCTTAGACGCCCAGTCTTCTTACACGCCCAGTCTTCTTACACGCCCAGTTGTCTTACACGCCCTATCGTCTTACACGCCCAGTCGTCTTACACGCCCAGTCGTCTTACACGCCCAGCCTTCTTACACGCCCAGTTGTCTTACACGCCCTATCGTCTTACACGCCCAGTCGTCTTACACGCCCAGTCGTCTTACACGCCCAGTCTTCTTACACGCCCAGTTGTCTTACACGCCCTATCGTCTGACACGCCCAGTCGTCTTACACGCCCAGTCGTCTTACACGCCCAGTCACTTACACGCCCAGTTGTCTTACACGCCCTATCGTCTTACACGCCCTATCGTCTTACACGCCCAGTCGTCTTACACGCCCAGTCGTCTTACACGCCCTATCGTCTTACACGCCCTATCGTCTTACACGCATAGTCGTCTTACACGCCCAGTCGTCTTACACGCCCAGTCACTTACACGCCCAGTCGTCTTACACGCCCTAACGTCTTACACGCCCAGTCGTCTTACACGCCCTATCGTCTTACACGCCCAGTCACTTACACGCCCAGTAGTCTTACACGCCCAGTCACTTACACGCCCAGTCGTCTTACACGCCCTATCGTCTTACACACTCAGTCGCCATACACGCCCATTCGTTATACACGCCCAGTCACTTACACGCCCAGTCGTCTTACACGCCCAGTTGCCTTATACGTGTCAATATAAGGCCTTAAATAAATGACTAATAAGGCATTATTTTTTTGTTTAAACTTGTTCACAAAATCAAACTCATTTCTCAAGTAGGAAATATGTTTTACTTACAATAAAATATTAGTCATAAAATACTTATCATTACCACGGATGATATGACGCTCAATTTCTTTTATTTAAAGTTACTGTTTGGACAAGAATAGATTGAATTATTTTGTTGAAACTCACTTAATCCGACACTTAGTAAATTTATTTTAAAACAATAGAGAGGAGGCTACAGCAGAGGTAGAGATAAGAAATTATTACGACTTGTACATACATTTTGGAATACATTGTATATTGTCTATATCTCCCTTGTTTTCTCTGTTGTTGTTTTTTCAATTATTTTTATTTATTTTATTTTTTTACTTATTGTTTTTGAGTTAAATAAAAAAATAGTTTCGTTATTTCTAAGTTTTTATTTATGTAATCTTATAATGGATTTTTTTTTATTTACCGATCGCCAAATCTTTCCATTTTATTAATTTCTTTCAAAGCATTTTCTATTTAGTAAATCTTACTGTCATTTCATTGGTACGAGGAACACTGTATCATGTGAAGAAGAAGACATGTTGTTGACATGAACACACCTGCAAAAGTGTCTTTATAGAAGTGAATTACATTTTTATTTTGCATATTTCTAAACAACTATACGTTGAAATCTCAAGAGTAACCCAAGAGCAAAATTTAGTTAAAATACAAATTAAAAAGTCCAACTTAAAGCATTTTATTTTAGAGAGTATCCTAACAAACAATGAAGGACATATTTGTACCCACATAATAACAATTTGAAGACAGTACAATGCGGGTGCAAATCGCCAGTACGTTCCTGTTATTTTGAAAAATGTCAAATCATTTTTTTTTGACATTCGCGTATTTTGCGCCCTTTGAGATTTCCACTAAATTGTTTTCAAACTTCATTGTAAAGCATTATTAATGATATAATTTTGAACAATTAATTTATTGTGCTATTGGGAGAGTTAGTTTTAATATAGACTAATATTAGGCTACATTATTTTTTTCTTCTAATGTGATTAAAAATTTTTTTTTGTCTAGGTAATGTGCATTAAGAAGAAATGTAAATGTTTTGAAAATTACTTTTAATCAATATGTCCATAGCGTCCATGTGTTGATGCAAATTTTATGCCGAGACGTTTTTCACAATCTTGGGGAAAAAGGAAACAAAGGCAATATCAATCTTTCGTTTTATAAAAATGGGTAAAAGTGTAGTATGTCGACCGTGACGGCTTATGGCGGCCTTCTCTGTTGTTATAGCACATCCTTTAAAAAGCTTTAAAATTAAAACTTTATAGCTATACCTAACCCAAACCCTAAAACCTTCAATTTTCCGAAAATTCTAAAGCTATACCTAACCCAAACCCTAAAACCTTCCATTTTTTATAATCCCTTTAGAATTTATAGAGCTTTCTTTTCCAGCAACCGGTAGCGTCGTGACGTCACGGTCAAAGTACTACACTTTAGCCTAAAAATGTTTCCTAGTGGAAATAATATTTTAAAACCGAGTTCCATAGTTTTTTTCTTTCTACATTTTTAACCTTTGGACATTCACTTCATGACAAATGGAACATGTGTGTTTAAGATTTCTACACAATTATAACATGTTTAAATTTGACTCTGCTAAAAGCCCATATGCCTACTTTCTTTGAGTAAATGCACATAATCAATTTGTTTCCCTTAAAAATTAAAGAGACGAATCAATTTCATCAAACATTCTTTATTTCATAAACATTTCTATTGCTTGTGATTTACATTTTATTTTATTTTAGAAACTAATTATAACCTGCCAAATAGATCTACATGTAGTTTTTCATGTGTGTATTCAAAACGTCTAAAGTTAATTCCCATTCTTTTAAACAAAGCTCTTTATAGGAATGTCAAATGCTGCAAACTCTCTACCCTCTACTGTCTACCCTCTACCTTCTACTCTGTATGTACTCTCTACCTTCTACCCTCTACCATGTACCCTCTACCCTGTACCCAGTACCCTCTACCCCACCAGTAAAGGATTTACTCGTCGTTTCTAAAACCAGTTAGTCGCAGTTCTTGCATCAGCAAATTTTTCTTCTTCTAATACTAAACAAACTTGTTTAAACAATTAAATTAGAAATTTAATGAATTTTATTTTACTAAAAGCTATAAGCGCATTTGTTAAAACTTTTTCTCTTGCATTATTAAGTCACAATTTTGTAAACATTTTAGTGCTTGAACTATAGCCTACACATCTTATGACGGTTTTAATCACATTTCTTAGAAACATATTTTACTGATGTTTATATAAGTGATTTACTTTTCCAGGAATTCCATACTGATGAATACGATGACTGGTCGCCTGAACCAACTGTTGACCGCCATATGTCTTCTAGCACATCCTTCTTCAACTCACCTTCTGCCATTGGTTGACAGGCTAGAGAATGACAATGAAAATGTTCACGTCTTCAACAATTTTTGGCTCGGACATTACTACCGAGCGTCTAATGACGTCACAGATCTACAACCAATCACTACAACCACGACGGGCTGGGTTTCAAGAAACTCTCTAAAATGTTCGACATATAAACATATGAGTGGCACAAATTCAACTAAATCCCACATGGACGTCGTGTCCATAGATTCAAAGGATGCAAAAGATATGCAAGTATATCAAGTAAAAACAATGATGGGAAAAGACAAGAGTGAAATGCGTTTTCCTAGAGCTACTCGTACTAAAAAACCTCTGACACTTCTTGTCACTAAATCGGATCCCACAAATGACTCCAAGCAAATCTGTAAACCCGAGAAATGCTGCAGCATTCAAAAGATCTTCCCGAACATTAGTTCGAATGCGAGACTTTCTACCTGCTCTTGTCAACCATCGTGCATTGTTTACAAGAACTGTTGTGCTCGTTGCGATGAAACATGTAGAAATGTTAACGACACTTCCTCAGAGAAGATTAGCGAGCTTTCCGATTCCACGATCGTGTGCAGGGGCAATAACTTGCTGATAGCGTCTTGCATGAGAAATTTCAATGACGTCACGTGGGAGAGGATGATGACTGATAAATCTGGGGATTTCTGGGGGTTCAAGTTTCTGGGTTACAATGCCAGCTCCGCAAGTATCAAAAGCAGGTAGGTGAATTCTAGAGTGCACCGGCTTCAGTTTAAAAAATAACTATTTAGCAAACTTTCATCATCATCATCATATAAATAGATTACCATATATATGGTTAACAGAGGGAATTTAATGCTGCCATCTAGTACGGCTTTTTTACGTCATTGAATATTGTGTGTCTACATAATCTATATTTTTAATCTAAAGAATAGACTATAGACATTTCAATATTTAACATTTTAGAGCTAATTTGAAAAAAAAAAACACAAATAAAAGATGGATTTCGAGTTAGAAGTATATAGACTGTTAGAGCGTAACTCTCGCAGACGATTTAAAGCCATTAGAAGTTTAGTAATATAAATCGTCAAGGGCTTATGACATCCAATAAATACAATGATAACAATTGAGTTTTGAAATAAAATGATATTAGTTATACAAAATTTAAAATTGATAGAAACAAATGGAGTATTTTATTGAATTAGATTTACTAACTAATTTTAAATATTGTTTAAAATAAACTAATTTGGGGGCCTTATTAAAATTATTTAACTTACGTACGAATATCTGTAAATAATCAATATTTATTAATTAAATTGAAATCAATAAATATGGTTAGAAGATTTTTTTCTCTCTTTTTTGTTTTTACTTGAATTAAACATCTGCTTAATTTAAATTTGACAAAGAAATTCCTTTTAGAATTAATTTATTTAATAATCATAGTAAATTAGGAGGAAAATTACTTATTTCATAAACTTAAATTATTTTAATTGTATCACTTCTACCAAAACTGTTCACTGCTTTCTTGCAGGTGTGAATCAAACGTATCCAACGAATTCTTGCAAACAGTCCCTGTGGGTCACTTGGACCTCCATTACAGGAACGTATACTGTGCAATCTGCAATAATGTATCCATAGCAGCTGTACCGTGGGATGGTTTTCTCCAATGTCATGATTCTGAACTCTTAAAGTCTCGGCAAGAGATCAGCTCACATTCATATGATTTCTATTCAACCGATTTTCTCCGGCAAACTAACTCGTGTGAAATTTATTGGTGGCCGAAAGAGGGAGCACCAAATGTGTGTTTTAATGAGAGCAGGCAAGAACAATTAGATTTTAAACAAGAAGAACTTCAGGTGATAAAACGAATGCTGATCTTGCCCGGCAGTACACCACGTGACAGGGTTGTACTTGATGTGGCCAACGGAACAATTCACGAACCCTCAAACATTGCATTAAAGTGAGTCTTAGTTTCATGGTGATATTTTGGGTGGGGGCATTAGTCTACATAAACACACACACACACACACACANATATATATATATATATAATTATTATTATTATTTTACTTTATACACTTCTAAACTCTGCCAAGGCAACACATTTGTGTGGTTGGTGTTAAGAGCATATCTCATGTTATATCAGATGTCCAACATTCACCAGAGTTTGTACTCGAAAATGATTTTGTTTCAGCGTGTCAGCCAATCCTGAACAGTTGTCAGAGCATCACGACGGTGTAAAGATCACAAGAAACTACACGGATCTATGGGAAAGTTGCCGATCTATAGGGAGCAATCTGTGTGGCCCTCTCAAGACTACGCCCCTGTACAAGAATCACTTTTGTTATCAACTGTGGAGCAAGGAGGAGTCGCGAACTGATGTAAGGTTTTAAAGTTGGGTTATTTTTGTTAATGGTGTGTGGGTGTGTGGGTGGGTGTGTGGAGCAACGAGGAGTTGCGACCTGATGTAAGGTTCTAAAGTTGGGTTATTTTTGTTAATGGTGTGTGGGTGTGTGGGGCTACAATGTCATGCGAAAAATTACTTTAAAAAAAAACAACAAACCAATTTGAAGTATTAGATAATTACTATTTTTCTCTCTTTCGTTTTTTACCGGGTGTAGGGGAGATATTTTCAGAAATTATTAAAAGTTCCTAAAATTGAATAATTCAGGATCTTGTTTCCTTCAAAAAGATGAAAGTTATTTCGTTATTTTAAAACACGTTTTTTGAAAACTACACCGGCAAAAATATAAACATTTTAATATGCCTTCATATGGATGATATATTTTAGAAAAATGACTGAACTTGCTGTTAGGGTAGGTATGCCTCAGCACCCTGTATGGCATTCTTCTACGTGCTGTAACTTTAAAAAAAAAATCCAAATTAATTTTGGCAAATTCGTGAGCAGCAGTGGCGTAGCTTGAGCTTTTGCCGCCCGGGGCGGTCTTTAATATGCCGCCCTTTTAGGGGCCTCCCATAAATGACGTCAAGCGCCGTTCTTTTTTTTTTCCTTTTTTTTTTTTGGTGGGGCAACACACATATTACGTCATTCAAAACGCGCAACTTTAAATAAAAGTTCCACTTAAATATATCATTGCCGAAAATGAAGTTTTACGTGGTTTCACGCGTGTTACGATATTAGAGTGCAGCCTTACACTAAAAACATATTTAAATGACAAAAAAAAAATATTTTAAACACCCTCATTTTCACATAGAAAATACCACTTGCATTGGGGGGGGGCTTTGTGACGTCACATTGAGAAAGGGGTCTAAGTTTTCGTTTCATGACGCCGTGTGATGAGGGGGCAGGGAGTGAAAAATCCGACGAAATCACCTGACGTCATTTATGAACGGCCACTTAAGTCAATCATATGAAGGTTTTTATAAATTCATAAACTTGAATAAAAAATTGTAATTGAAACAAAGTACATTGTAAAAGGTGGGGAACAAATTTACCATAGCATGCCCTATTTATGTAAGCAGTAAAAAAAAGATTCCACATAAGATGATTTACCTATAATTAAAACATTATATAAAATACAAAATAATTGTTTTGAAGGCCACAAGAAAGTTATAAGGGTCGCCCCCTCCACAATGAAACAAAAGATATTCCAAATTTTACACCCAAAAAACATTAACAATTAATATGCTTTTACTTTTTGTTTATAAATAGAT
>MUZC01003043.1:1124718-1164416 GCA_002072015.1 Radix auricularia
TGAAATTTAACAACAAAATTTGAACCACGATGCCGTGTAGGTACTTGTTCACGCATCATTCTGCGCATGTCGAAAATCCACGCAATAACTGTCGTGGCGATATTAATAGTATATTCAACCCAGTGGTGGTGTGTCTTGTTTTGAGTGTGTATGTGTGAGTGTGTTGTTTTCTTTTCTAAGCGGTGTCTGTGACGTATACCGCTTAATTTTCCAAACAAATCGATACTGCTTTTGAGCGATTTTAAATTACTGAACGATTATGTGTTAGTAATAAGTACCAGTATGTAATCAAACAAATGTTTTACGAATCCGTTAATTAAGACTCGATAGTACGAATATTTTTTTCTTTCACCCGGGCTTTCCCTTTTCAAAAGAAAAAGGGGGTTTTCGGAAATGGCAGTACTTTTCAAATGCCCACAAGTGCCGCCCTTAAAACGCGTGCCGCCCGGGGCGTGCCGCCCCCACCGCCCCCCCTAGCTACGCCACTGGTGAGCAGCTTTGAAATATTGATGTACAATGAAGGACGCTCAGAAAAATGAGTACCTTAGTTTTAACATACGTGTGTCTTCTGTTGCAGGGATCCCCAAAGTTATAGATATAATAGTCAATTTCTTTTGGGGATCGCGCAGTAAAATTTGTGAATTTTTAAAACTTGTTTTCAGAACAACTACTTACATTTTAAAAACCGGAGCAGCAAAACTTCGTACGATGACGAAGAAAGTCATTTTCTAGGGATGGCTTACGATTTGGAAGGTTCTGAAGCAGTGAAAAAGTTATCGAATAGTGAAACCTTTCATTCATCAAGCTTCTGCAACGGCTCCAATGAATTGTATGTCTTCGGTAGGTTTATGCACTATGGCAAAACATTAAATTTTATGCTAGCTGTTAAACACTGGACGTTAAAATATAACATTCATATAGGCCTGACTTGTAGTTATTTAACCTCTCTCTCTCTCTCTCTCTCTCTCTCTCTCTCTCTCTCTCTCTCTCTCTCTCTCTCTCTGTGTGTCTCTCTCTCCCCCTTTTTTCACCGCAATTCATCCGCCAACTCTTGCCCACCCCTTCTCTTTTTGGCTTACGCTCCCTATTATATTCCACTTAAATTTTTTTTTGGGATGGTTTTCAACATATCATTTTATATTTTCATAAGAAACATGGATGAAAAACAATGTTTGCTCATATGTTTGTGGGTATTTTTTAAAATGAGTTTTAGAAATATTATTTCAAATATTGGCTAAAGAGCTTTACATAAATCTGAACCAAACATAGTACACAAAAAACCTGGTGGCCCGTCAGTGGCGTAGTTAGGGATTTGGGGACCCATGGGACTTGGCCTATTTGGGGGACCCCATCATTTTGACCGATGTAATGTATAATTTCTAATGTAAAGAATTCTTTTTAGACTCTCCATAGGGGCCCACCTCATGTAGGGAATCGGGGGGGGGGGGCTTTCAAATTTGGACCCCCTTTCCTAGCTACACCACTGTGGCCCATAGAAAACACTTGAGTGATTCACACTATTGATATTGTGAAGAATCCTGGGTAGAAAATACGTTTGCTGAGTGCTATTTGAACGATGTTTAATTTGGGAGGATCAGGAATTAATCAGTATTATAGAGTTAGGGACTGGTCAATAGACTTGAATCAGGGACCGGACAATGGAATTGAGACATACACTGGTCATTAGAACAGAAATAGGGACAGGTCGCACAGGTCGAACAACGTTTGCTGAGTGCTATTTGAACGATGTTTAATTTGGGAGGATCAGGAATTAATCAGTATTATAGAGTTAGGGACTGGTCAATAGACTTGAATCAGGGACCGGGCAATGGAATTGAGACAGACACTGGTCATTAGAACAGAAATAGGGACAGGTCGCGGCAAGTTCATAAATAGGAACTGACAGTGTAGTTTCAGACCCAGTACAAACTTAATTATAGGGAATGATGAGACTGTTAAATGACTGAGACGAAGCCAGACTAGAGGAAAACATTTTCATATCAAATTGGAGGGACTCATGAGCGAGAGTTAGAATTGATACAGAGATGACGCTAATACATAAATACGCCATATCTAGGGAGCATAAGATTCATTGTTTCTAACATTTTATGTCCGTTTTCCCCATTTAGATTTTACAAGATTTTGACAAAGCTTTGCACGCATATCCATAAAAATTACATTAAAATCTATATGGGTCATGATCATTAAACAAACCATTTTTTAGGCCTGGAAGCAATACTGTCATATTTTCATATAAACAATAAAAATATAGATTGACTAGCTTGTTGTTTTGTTGTTCTCACTGATGAATATGTTACGAGGAAAATTCTATGTTTTAAATTTAAATCCCCAATCTTTTCTTAGCGCGTACACGCTTTGTGTTGGTTGATCCAAGTTGTGTTTCAATACAAACAATATTATTTTAAACACGGCCAACTAAGTAAATTAGTTTATTATTTTATTCTTTGAAACCCTGGAGGTTACCCGATATGCCAATAAAATTCACTTCGTATTTCAGATAAGTGCTTCAACGTCTCCTTTGCCCTTAATGTGCGGAGAGTGTTCTTTTTCATTACCAGTCGTCGTTATAAGGGGAACCAACTCGATCAAGTGGAGAGTTTCGCCAAGTTAACTCAAGAGGTTATGACGACCTCACTGAACAACGACACGGCCTGCATCTCTGTTTACTCCCAGGTGAAAGAGAGAGAGAAGAAGAGAGAGGGAGAGAGAGAGTGAGAGAGAGAGAAAGGAGAGAGAGAAAGAGAGTTAAAAGGAAAGAAAGAGAAAGTGAGAGAGGTAGTGTGAAAAAGATAGAAAGAGAGAGAGAAAGAGAGAGAGAGAGAGAAATAAGTTTTGATTAGAAGCTATCGACTTAAGACTGAGCGAGTGACTCTATCACTGGCCAAGGATCCAAATCTTCCGGCCAGAACTTATCATGTTCTATCTACCCGAGTCTCAATGAATCATTATATGACTACAGTTGGACCTCACTAAGTCGAAAACCTCCCTTTATCAAATTGTTAGGTCCCGTCCCATTTCTACACTATTACGCCATTCTCATTAACTTTAAAACTCCGTAACTCTTTTTTTTTCCGGGTCCCTTTGAGTTCGACTAAGCGTGGTCAAGACTGTACCTACCTACCCAAGCTTCACTGAATGGTTATATCAATAGCTATTAATATGCGTTTCACATGAGACTATTCTGAAAATTTCAACGCCTCGTCTACCAATGTTCTACACGTATTATCTCCTTTAGTCTTCAAGCTTCTTTTTCAATACGAACGACAAGATAGACAACAATTTCATTGTAAACCGTAAAGTTTTTTTAAACAGATAATATAGCAAATTAAGGAATTATTATCTAGATATCATTGAAACAAATTATTTCTGCTATAAAAATTTTGAAAGACGTAAGTTGGATTAAAACAAAAATGAATAGTCTAGTAGCTCCGGAAACAAAAAATATATTTTTTTCCCACAAATCTTTTCAGACCAAGAAAGGAGGGGAAACAAACAAATGGATTAGTGATATCCTATTCCACTGTGTTGAGATTTCCTTGCCTAACAATACAGTGTCAGAGTCCCAAGGAGAATCCCATTTGCAGTGCGATTCAGATTATTATAACCATTCAAAAGACTTCGCCATGGAGAGACAGAATTTCATCATTCAGATGCCACAGTCTGTGAAATCTCCGATTGAAATGGAGACAATTTTATGTATTTCAAAGGTCAGATTGAATCCCCAAGACCTGAATAGATCTCATTTATTCGTCTATTCATCTAAATATTTGACCATTCATTCCATTAAGTGTACAGAATAATTTTATGAGCAATTTCATGTCATTCCTATAAACCTACTTTAACACCATAGTGAATCATATATTTAAATGTATATAACTGTTAATCACCTATTCAATCTCAGGTCTATTTGTAGTAAATTAAAAAACTGCCTTTAATTCACGATTTTATTTGTAATCTGGAGTTTTTTCGTTGATTTGTTCCTCTTAAGAAAGAGCGGTATTTTCTATCAGTAAATTAACTTTTCTATAAATCTCTTGGTAAACCAAAAGTTTTTGTATCCCTTAATAAGCCTTTATTTCTGTTACTCAGGTACCCAGGAATCCTTGTTGCCATACCACCTCCATTTCCTGGAAAGCCGTACGTGTTATAAATGCCGTCGTCGGTAGTCTTACCATGGAAGGCTTGATCACCATCATCTGTTGTTCTCTGTCCAACATCGGGCTTGTGTGTCGTCTGGCCTTGCAAAACACTGTGCCTTTCTACAAGAGTTATCCAGGAAAGGTAACTTTTTTTGTATGTGTGCGGAATAGTCGTCACAAAACTGTATGTTAAGGGATGAATTTCCAGGGACATAGACATTTAGACTTCAGCAATGTAAAAAACAAAAAATCTAAGCAGAATCATTCTACGATCAATTTATAAGTCACTATCAACGTTCATTCAAAGACAAATTTTGTTCACCTGCTTGTTGATAGTTGATTAACGTCATTTAAAACGAAATATACTTTAAGCTGCCTAATTCGATTCTTATTCAACAGAAGAAGGCCATGAAAGGTAACGATAGTGTGTTGTGGTGAAAAGTCATTTCATAAAAACAAAATGTCAAGTTTCAGTAAAATACAAATTCCCGTGGTTCTTGCTTAATGGTGATCGTAGCCATTTTCACATCGTCCACGAACCTTTGGTAACAGTTTCGTGTTTTTAAAAGCTGTTTTTAGTCGCGCAAAAATAATCTGCAGTGCAGTTGGCATGAGGTTGCTATTAAGAGCAATGTGTAATTTTCATTGAACATTTTCAACAGATTAGCTGGTGAAATTTAAATAGAAATTCTTTTCATTTAGGCCGGATGAAGCATTAATGTATCTTAAAAACCAAAAATTGAAATAACTTTAAAGTCCTTTTAAAGTTCTAAATCTAAAGTTCTAAAGTTTCTTTCTTTCTTTTTTTTTTTTTGAGCAAAACGAATCTGCGCATTGCATGTCTCGAGGTATTATCTCTTTGACAAATCTAGCATTATCAAAACATTTATTTTCAAACATGTATTGATTGTCTTGGGGTCGTCTTTACACGGCGTCACGCACCTGGAAGTGAGAGGGGGCGGGGGCAGGTTTCCACACATTAGTAACGATGCGTGACGAAAGGGAGGGTGTTGTTTCAGAAATTTTACGTCACATCAAAACACGCAACTTTAAATAAAAGTTCCACTTTTATATTTCATTTTATTTAATGACGTTTTCAATGGCTTGACAAGTGTTTCGATTATAAAGAGCAGGCTTACATGAATAAACGTATTTAAATTACAAAAAGTAACTTGCAACATGCTAATTTTTAATGATAAAATACGGTTTTTAATTGGGGGGGAGGGGAGTGTCAAACCTTTGTGAAATAATATTGGAGAAGGGTCCAAGTGTTCGTGACGCAGAAAGACAAGGGGGAAAGGGTAAAAATCGGCAAAAATCACATGACGTAATGTATGCTTTGTGTTACACGCAACTCGGCCATGTTAAGAATGTATTTACAAACACACTTCTTCAGCTTTTTCCACAAAGCTTTAGCTCTGGCTTGCAAGAATTATACAGAATATTTATTCGACAAGCGTTCGTCATTTTTTTTTATTATCCATGCATGTCAGGAAAAAAACATCTTCATTAATCATTATTGTCTTCAAAATAAAACTTTAAGCAACAATAATTCAACGCAAGTAAATAACTGGCAAACCATTTACTGGCAAAACAGTTTATATATAAATTTCTATGGCTTGTGTTGAGAATTTTACCTTAGTGTTGATCGAAAAAATCATATTTTATTTTAACCCTGACTTGCCCAATCATGACATTTGTCTATATTCATGTATTTTTACATAGAATCCCCAGATTTATATGTGCTCAAATATAGTTCGTCTCATATCGTCTCTTGAATTAAATAATTTGCCTGTCATCAAATGCAGTTGGTCTTGTACCTTTAGTGTATCTAAGGTCTAATTCAACTGGTCCCACTTATTCCCCCCCAGGTCCAGTTTAGCCTGTGCCTGGCCCTCCTTTTCTCCTACACGTTCTTCTTGATTGGCGGGATGGTCAAAGACGGCTCTAAAGAGTGTGTCATGGTGTCGGTGCTGACACACTTGGCCTTCCTCTCTGCACTCTTCTGGATGAACGTCACAGCCTTTGAGATTTGGAGAACTTTCCGTCACTGGAGTAACCAGGTATCTCTTTACGGGACATTTTGTTGGGGTGGAAGCTGGTTCATACAAACGTCACTCTATGGGTTGTCTTGAATAAGATACGTTTTAAAAATGTATATGAGTGTGTGAGTTGTTTTTAGTTAGGAGATAACTTTCATATTTTAATGAATTTATACATAAAGACTATTCTTTATTATGACAATTATATAGATAAACTTCCAGTTTTAAACGCGTGAAGTACTTCGATATCCACAAGTACAAATATCCTATTTTCTCTTGTACAGAAACCTTCTGAAACGTTTTATTTATCTCACCAAACATTTGTGATTCTGACACAATAATTTTAAACTTACTAATTTAATACTTAATGTCAATAAAATACTCATCTGAATTTAGATATTTAATATATATATATATATATATATATATGAATATCGATGTTTTAAAACAATGAATTCTTTATTCCTCATTTTTTTAATTGCTGAATCTTTGATTTTTCTGTAAAATGTTCACATTCTCTACCAAACTAAAAATATTCAACTCTTCAATGTATTGTTGCTGGCCAGGTGGTGTCACGTGGTGCCACAAGTCTGATGTTGTCCACCTTGTACGCCGTGGGGATCCCTGTGGTCATTGTGGGCTGTGCTCTGATGATGGAGGTCCTGTACCCAGAGTCCGACTACTGTCCAGCGTACGGCGTAGAGAACTGCTGGCTGAATGGCCGGATGTCCGTGGCTGTGTTCTTCGTGGTTCCCTGTAGCATGATCTGCTGTGCTAACGTCATCTTCGTGGGCTTGACGCTCAGGGTAAGTTTGTCATAACTAGATCAAGGGGTGAGGGGTTTGGGGTAGTTAGGGTTAGTGTTAGGGTTAGGGTCAGTCTTAGGGTTAGTGTTAGGGTTAGGATCATTCTTAGGGTTAGTGTTAGGGTTAGGGTCAGTCTTAGGATTAGTGTTAGGGTTAGTCTTAGGGTTAGGGTCAGCCTTAGGGTTAGCGTTAGGGTTAGTGTTAGGGTTAGTGTCAGGGTTAGTGTTAGCGTTAGTGTTAGGGTTAGTGTTAAGGTTAGTGTTAGGGTTAGTGTTAGGGTTAGTGTCAGGGTTAGTGTTAGGGTTAGGGTCAGTCTTAGGGTTAGTGTTATGGTTAGTGTTAGGGTTAGTGTTAGGTATAGTGTTAGTGTTTGTTTTAGGTATAGTGTTAGTGTTTGTGTTAGAAGGCCTACAGAGCAGAAAAGGGTAAAGGGGGAGCTTCATTATTTTTTGATCTTATCAAGCTCATTACTTTTATGCATAGTATTTGAGCCAAGCTTAGCAGATCATTAGTTTTTAAAACGTCACCGAATTTTTTTTTTTACTTCGTAAAAGATTTAAACCCCAATTATTTTTATGGGTAACAACATTTCGGTGGATAGTTCTATTTCAGCTGGTTTGATGAAACTTTAATTACACGTTAACATAAATTCGCTTATGACATATTTAATTTTGTGGTAAAGACGTAATATCTAATAATAATGATAATAATAAAATAATAATAATATTCAATTGAACTATCCACGGAAATGGTGTTACCCATATAAATAATTGCAGATTACATCTCTAAGAATTTAGTAGTTTACTACATCAGTTTTTTTTAAAATGCTATAAAATATAAATTTAAAATATTGATGATTTGCAGTTTTAAAAATGTAACAAAATATGTTCGTATTAACTGATGTCCTTTCAATTTTGAATATTTATTTCTTTTTTTTTAAAAGAAACCTTTTTAAACTTCAGGGCCTTAGGCGCCAGAGGACCTCGATATCAGAATTCAAACAGTCCAACGCCATGACCGCAGTGACCGATACAACCATAGTCCTGAAGATTGTCGCCCTTGTTGGCATCACGTGGTTGCTGGGGCTGCTGGCAGCCGTTGTTGACCAACCAGCGGTGTGGATCATCTTCACGGTCATCAACGCGTCCCTGGGGTTCGTCATCAGCGCCGTGCTGGTATTTAACAAGCGAGTCTTTTTGGCGGTGCAGGCCCGGTGTCTCTGCTACAGTCCTGACAACGTCACCACGACACAGATCATCAAACATTGAGTGTAGGAAAGTTAGCTGGCAAAGGTGGGATAATTTGGAATAAGGGGGAAACTTTGAAAAAAAAAAGGGAAATTGGGAAAAATGTAAAACTTGGAACATTTGGAGAGTAGAAATTACGGGATATTGGGGACAAGAGAAAACTTGGCACAGTGGAGAAGATGGATTTGCAGGGTACTTTAAAACTACGGGAAGTTTGCAAATGTAGGGTAAACTTTGAACTACGGGAAATTTGGAACAATGGCAAGCTCAGCACGGCGGAGAAAATGGATTGGTAGGATACTTTAAACTACGGAAATTTAGAACTTTGGGGTAAACTTAGAACTACGGGAAATTAAGAACAAGGACAAACTCGGCACAGCATTTAATTTGGATAAAAGGGAACTTTGGCTGAGCGGGAAGTTTGGATTTGCTGGTAACTTTAAAACAACGGTGATGTTGAAAAATGGTAAGCAGACCCAATAACAAAAGGAAAATTAGCTCTAAAAGAGCTCGAAAAGGTTGAGGATACGAGAACTTTGGAACTAGAGATACGTATAAAATAGTGCACAATGGAGACGCATGAAACTTGTAATAGTGTATTAGTTATTTTTAGAGATATAACCTAGTGCTACTATAATTAATTTTTAAAAATCTGTAACTACGTAAAAATGTAAAAAGTCTTTTAAATCTTGATGCTATGTAGTACGCTACATCTGTTGTTTTAAAAAAAAACTTTTTAGTTAAATGTTTTTAATGTCTATCTGCAATATGCATAGTATCGAATTAGGTTTGTTTACAAGCTATATTAGTTTTTTCACATTTTTTTAAAATGCAAGTAGGAAATAATAAATTCAGGTATCTAAATTTTATATTAGAATAGTCTACTTCTTTTTCTCCTCGACCTAAAAATTGTATTGCTTTACGATTTAATGACGTGAAATTATGTCTCCAAAGTTGATTAATGGCAAATGAGTGCTGCAGTTAAGCTGTAACAAATTGGATATTAGGTACCAATATATTGATAAAGCTTAATTAAAAAAAAATGGAACAAAATATTGAACATAAGAACGTGTAGTTATTGTCACTAACATATTTAATGGCACATAGAGATTAAAGTGGTGGAAGTTTTGTAATGATCGTGCCAACCCCTTTGACGTGTTCGTGGAAAACAAAATTAAAGTTGTTGCTTTAATCATTGTCCACATGTTTATTTCAACTAAAAACGTTTTCCACAAAAAGAATTGTTTAAAAATCTCATGTTTGAGACACGATCCCCCGGGTTCAGATTACTAATTCCATTAGTTTTAGCAAGCGGCATTCACGGAATCAATAACATGAAGCACGTTTTTTCTACAAAATCTCAGAAATAACTTTTCCATTTCATTTCTTTCAGAGTAGATGCACACATTTCAAGTTTCAAACAACCTTTGCCATTTATAAGTTACATTGGCTTTTCTTTAATTAAAAAAAAAATTAAAAGAACTTTAAGGCAACTCAACTAAGTCTCTAGTTTATATGATTGCCTTGCTTACGGTCTTTAACTCAGTGGAATAAAAAGCGATACAAAGAAATTGAAAACTCATGTGTTTATTCTGCTGAACAAGCTGGGAGTTCTTCATAGACAACAGCAAATAAAACGTTTACAAATACTAGCTCAATAGCAGTACACTGGCTGTATCTACACCGTGTGTACCAATGCTCTCTCCATAACTGTCTAGTGCTGGGGTCGGGAATTTGTGGCTCGCGAGCCATATAATGCTCTATTGATGGCTGCATCTGGCTCTCAGACAAATGTTCAATTATACAAAATTAAATGTTTATCCTACATACTCACTGCATATAAAAAAACAGCATAACAATGTTTTTAAAAAGAATTCAGAGACACAATTATTGTAATTTCAGTGTTAAAATTACACATAATGCACACATTTATTTGAGTTTTTAGTTTTAACATAATGTATGGCTGTCACATAATTACTTTCCAAAGTATGTTGTGTTTATGGATCCCTCGGAATTTTTTCCCGACCCCTGGTCTAGTGTCACTCGACATACTATGATATCACTAAGTACCAACTCGAAAATACTCGCCAACTCTCAACTATAATTTTTACCGATGCATTGTAGCGATTCTTCGCTTTTATTCACATTTATATGTTGACATTCGATGCTTTTACTCACACTGATTCTCGGGTTTTCTCTGTATGTTGTCTTAGAAAATGTATTCAAGTAAAAGTAGGTTTGTTAGTCCATTCGAAAAAAAATTAAGATAAATTGTGAAAATTAGAAAAACATTATAAAAAAAACAATGTGACTTGGGACTTCGTGACCGAAACACTAATGCTCGAAAGTTCAGCCTGTTTAGGTCAGTTTCTAAGGCTATGTCCTTAGCCTTTTTAGGTCTGTTTCCAAGGGTATGTCCTCACCTTTTTTAGGTCAGTTTCCAAGGCTATGTCATCAGCCTGTTTAGGTCAGTTTTGCTAGGCTATGTCCTCAGCCTTTTTAGGTCAATTTCCAAGGGTATGTCCTCAGCCTGTTTAGGTCAGTTTGCCAGGCTCTGTCCTCATTTTCATGACAGACTTTATAAGCCTAAAATCAATTTGTCCATGTGCTTTATCATAAGCTTAAAACTTTAAGGCTATGTATATGATTCTATCTATACTAATGTACTTTAAAACGTCTTGGATTGAAAAAATTAATTTATAGGTTAAAACTAATTTTCTAGTCCCTTTTTCAACATGAAAACTATATGCTTATGAAATGACATTTCTTGAGTGTCCAAAATTTGATTTTTTTGAGTCCCATAACCTCTTTTTTTCGAGGTCGTAGGGGATTCTAATGTTTCCATTAAAACATTCTCGGGCTTAATAGACACTGGCGGCGCCCATCCATCTCCAGGTCAGCAGAGGACTTTCTTAGCGTTAGTCATTTCTTAGCATTTTTATAGTGGCTTAAACGTGGGCTCGATCCCACGCCCCTCAGCATGTGAGGCGAGCGCACTATTGACTTTGCTACCCATCCAAATGACTGTTCACCGATAAAGTTCTATAGCCATGGCCTGCCAAAGGGCAAGACGAACGAGACAATCGCGTTGAGCCGAGCGCTTTTCAGTGCCCAACGCTTTTACTAAATATTTTTACTACTTGTAACAATTTTAATATCTTTTACGTACTACTTGTTTTGTGTTATAACTTTATAAAGAAAACTTTTAATATTTATTTTTTTTTCTATAAAATAACTCCAAAAATAACATACAAATATATAATATAATATTAGAATGACCCTTAATCCTAAATAAAAAAGATTTTCCTTAGAATATTTTTAACAAGTATTTATGCATTTATCTTATTATAGACTTTGCGTTTTTGCCATCGAACCTAAGCTCTTACAAGCCGGACTCACCGAAACGGGAGTCAACACATAGCATCACCGCCTGAAAACTTCGTTCCCATTAATTAACAGGCGTCGACTACTTGGACTTACTTGAGAAACGTTCCTCCCAATTGGTATCAACTTGTACTCGGGCCACGTACCTCTGGTGGGTAAAGCAATGTCAGCCGCTGCAGCTCCTCCAGCTTCCGTCAAAGTCGCTGCAACAACGACTCGCACTTCGGACACGGGGCAACTGAAATCCGGTCCAAATCGCTTTAACCAAATTGTAGGGTAATAGTCTATCAACAACAGATCTTACTGTCCCACAGTTCATCATCCCATACTACAGCATCAGCCCATACTACACCATTAGCCCATATTACACCATCAGTCCATATAGTAGTCATGACGACGAACTGGAGGCGATCCACAGGGGTTTGAAGGAGGTAAACCGACGTCTAGCAAAGAGAAAGATTTTCCCGACCGTCGTGGTCTTCACCGACTCTCTATTTTTCGCTCGAGACCGTGGGTCGATCCTCTCTGGAGGCCAAGACGGTCGGTGTCATTTTGGAGATAGTAGGTGAAGTCCTGGCACGTGGCGGCAGAGTAGTCCTACAGTATGTCGCTGGGCACTATGGTACGATCCAATCAGACAGGGTCGACGCACTGGCTAGGGCAGGCGCAGCCCAGTCCCAACCCGAAAAGCCCTTGACCCAGCTGGGGGTCAAGTCGTGGCTAAAAGACCATTTCCGTGAGAAGTGGCTTGAGGGCTGGGCCAATGGGAATACGGCCAGGAAGGTGTACCAGAGAATGCCGCGAACGAGTAAGAGCGACCACTGGTGGAAACTTGAACGTAGTAATAAGACACTCATAACACGGATGAGGACTGATCATTGTCCAGTAACGAAGCTACCTGTATAAGTTTGACAACAGAAGGGAACTGGCCTGTCGATTGAGTGGCTGCCCCGAAGGGACGGTGGCCCACGTACTAGAATGTTGCCCCGAGTTGGGCGGGGCCTTACAAGGAGAGGTTGCGGTACCTGCGGAGCACTTACTATAACGACGCCCGTTTGATGAGGCTCGCTTGCGATAGATTGAACCGGATCTTAAGGGCCTAACGGCTCGACCCAAAAGAGAAGGCACTTTCATAAGAAGATACAACCAAACCAACGCCAGTGTATATTATTATAATATATAGTTTACAATGTCAAGTATATATATATACTGTCAATTAGCAGATAATAACAAAACATTTTAATTATTAACATCTTTTTGAGTTTTAGGATCTTAAATTAAATGCATAAAACTGTAAATAATGCAGTTATAGTATAAACATTTTGGTATTTGCAGCTATTGAATTATTTCCTCATTATTTTGATATAAAATGTCAAATGAAAATTTTTAATGGGTTCCCTCCTCGTCCGCTGCCTTGGGCCCGGGCCCCCACTCACCGTTTACTGCCTTGGGCCCCACACTCTCTAGGGCAAGCCATGTCTATAGGTAAACAAAATAAATATGTGCTTCCCACACCCTTATGTGATGTCATATGAAGTTACACAAACAATGTTAGGCACATGTCATTAGCTCAGCTTGTATTCGTGACACGAGTATTATGAAACATTGATTAAATATTGGTAATGTGAGATCTAATGACGTACATACAATACCGCTAAACAAAATGAGGGGTAGGACTGCAGTCAGGCTTATACAAAATTCAATGGAAAAGACGTAAACAAGGTAAGGGTTAGCCTGACAGGACGTAACAAAACAGCGAACGTTTCGGCAAAGAGCCTTTATATGATAAAGGCTCTTTGCCGAAACGAATACAATACCGCTGTAGGATTCGACACATGGTGACCTTGAAAAGAGAAACCAAATAGCTGTATCGCCGAGAGATGGATTTTCTGGCTGGGCAAGAATATTGAGTTTAATGAGAAGGAAAACGCTTCGTCTTAAACTCAATAAGTTCAAATATATCTAATTATTAGAAATGGTTTCGAAAAGTATTAGTATAATTCAAAGGTCACTCCGGGGTTCATGGTGAGTTTACGAATTTTTTATCTCATCTCTGCATAAAGGTCGGCGTGCTCCATTTCATTTCATCAGGGAACTTTTAGTTTGTATATACAGACGCTCCTTCACTACAGAAGTTTAGTGCGTCCTACGTTGTTAAGAATGTATTGGCATGTGAGGCAGCTTTAAGAGACCACTGTTTCCTTAACTAGTGTCAGGGGAGCAAGCCCAAGGCATTACGGAGATTCGAACATGTGAGACTAGGTGCAGACGGCACTCGACCATCGTGTTCAATGTTAAGTGCATGTTTTCAGTAAGACACTAAGAACTCATATTAGATTTACCTTACTAATAATGAGAAGACACATTTAACAAACATGCGTGAAAATTTTGTTTTTGTTCATTCGTTTTATTTTTTCAATCAATTATTTTATTTTAAATTTATCCAACGAAAATTAAAGATTAACTTGTCACTACTACTAATTTTAATGGACCAAAAATTAACAATCTCATTTGGCAAGTAAGTAGAGTTGATGTAAACTATTACATTTCACATCTTATATTGTTGTGATAATCAAACATGCAAATTGTGTTTCATATTTTAGTCAGAATTGTAATAATTTTTTTTACATTAAATTAAAAAGCACATTAAAAGATACTTTTGGTCTCTTCGTGCAACATCATGGTTCACTTCACACAACCTGAAATAAATTCATTATATTATTACTGGCCAGACCTCTGAACTCATTCAGATCTTTAATCTGGAATTGGAGTTTCTACCGGAGACCAAAACCATCATCTTCGAATTCTGCTGCTCACAACTCTTTTTTTCTTCTCTTTTTAAATTACGGGTTGCAAGTTCTTCAACACATTTAGGTTTAATAATTAGAGCTGCTTTCATTTTGAAGCAACATAGGTCTAGTCACATTTATGTCCTATTTAGTTTGGTTATTTAAAGTAGGACGTAGCAATCTACCTTTATGCTATTTTAAAATATGCATTCTCTTTTATTATTACAGTTAACATTTCACAATTTAGAGTAAATTTCCAAAAAAGATGAAAAGCTCGAAGCTGATACTTGAAATGGTTTCGCTGATCGCTTACAGCATTAACTACGTTTACAATATAGGAACTATACATATCTGAAAGGCCCATTGAGAGGTAAAGTTGTAGGAGATTATTTTCATAGTACTTTTAGGTATAAAAAATAATGTTTGTTTTCGAAATTTTAAAGAAAGTTTTAAATACATCTCTAAGAGCTAAAAATGCCGTGTTTTGCCTTTTTTACCTTTTTTTAATAGAAAAATTAAGCAATGCTCATAATACATCAATCGACGTTACAATACTTTGGAATCTTGGATTTATCTTAGTGGAATTTCTTTTGTATAATTAGCTTTTAGATCAAAACACGTTCCTGTTCCTTCCATGATATTTTCTTTAAAGAAAGTTTGGCAAAATGTTTAATCATATATATATATATACGAGCAACAAAGCCCTCCAGAGACGTTCCGCCGTCGTTTCGGTGGCATTTTGCACCAACCCTCCAACGCCTAAACCGTTCATCAATGTGGATCACGTCAAAAATACCATTCATTACAGTTATAATAAATAACCGCAAAAAACAAAGATTTAGACAATACATCCCAACGCGTACCGCTCAAAATATAGCCTTGGAAAAGATACTGCACCAAAAATGACTTGCTTTGAATATCCGCGTAAATGTGTTCAATATTTAAATGAGATTTAATTTTCTCAGCTAGTGATTGGCTGTTGGAGTCTCTAGGAGTTTGAGGGACAAATCGCTATCGAAGACTGGACAGAAAATTGCCTTTTATTATATATACGAAAAACAAAGCCCGTCCAAGGACGTTCCACCACCGTTTCGGTGGCATGTTGTCTAGGAGTATCAGTTGTGAATTCAGGAGTGACACTCTTCAAGATGGGAACACAGTACTGAATGATGACAAAACGACTGCACCAAATAAACTTTTTTGAACGACCGCGTAAATTTGTTCAATATGCAAATGATATCTAATTTTTCTCAGCTAGGGATTTGTTGTAGGAGTCTCTAGGAGTTTGAGGTTACAAAGCCCTGCAGAGGACGGAAAAGGCAACTGCCTTTTATTATATAGGATATGTCTTTGATTTTTACATTAAGCTACATTAAACCCCTTGGAAATATTTCGTGCCACATATTTTCAACATTGATTAATGCGCATATTTTAACAAAACAAATGTTAGTTCTAGAAAAATGCGTTTAAGAAGATGTATAAAGGAAAATACAAGCTAAAGAATAATTTACATGATAAAATAACAAACTCGAAGCTGATTTCAGTTAAGGTATCTAAATAGAAATGGAAAATACTTGCACTATAAGTCAATGTGTATCTCAGTTTCTGGATTAATAGGGTGACTGGCCTTTGTAGTTTCCACTGAAATAAAAAAGACACATGTTACTACATAAATAAAGGCCTTCATTACTTAAAATAGAGCGTAAAATATTGTGGAAAGAAATTTGAGTTTTGTTGGTCGTTTTGCTGAGTTATTATCGCTTGGACTCTCCCTCCCTTGCGATAATTCGCAAAGCTGGACTCAAAGGCAGTGGCGTAGTTATTGGAGGGGAGGGGGAAATTCGAAAGTCCTCCCGGGCCCCCAATTAGTCTCCGAAATTCTTTTTTAAAATCATTATTAGCTTTCAGCAATGTATGTGGGCCCCAAAGAGGTTAAGCCCCCCGGGGCCCTAAACATCTACAAATTCCTAGCCACGCATATGAGCAAAAGGAATGCTAATATAGAGCAGAATTCGCAGAATGGAAACTGAAAAAATTGGCATAACTAATATACCCGATGTAAATTTTGCCCAAAAGTAAAATAAATTCAATTAAAATGTAATTTTTTGTCCGGGGCCATTTTGTCAGAGGCCGTTTTGTCAGGGGCCGTTTTGACCGGGGCCGTTTTGTCGGGGCCGTTTTGTCGGGGCCGTTTTGTCGGGGCCGTTTTGTCAGGGGCCGTTTTGACGGGTCACCATTCATATGTATTAAGTAAAGGTTCGCTGGGTTTGTGTTCAGGACCCAACAGTTTCTAGGGCGCAACCACAGGGTCAAATGCAGCTTCTAGAGATTGGAATTACTAAAACCCTACACTCAATACTTTGTATATTGTATATGTCTTAGATAAGATTTAAAGAAAACAAATTCATGCAGTATCAGAAAAAATAGTGATAAAGCTGTTGCTGTCAGGCCTTACCACAAACATAGTGTACACAACAGTTTTCTTTTTTTCCAAAAGAAATAGAAAGAATTAATTTTATCAGTGAAAACATTCCTCTAGTTACAGCTGTCAATAACTATTAACAAACAAGTAACTGTATGTACAGCGATTAAAAATTGCATCTTTTAAGTACTTTATTTATTGCTACTACAATTCTTATAACGACCCAAGCGAGAATGAGAAAAAAAAATTAGTTTAAAATGTGAGCTTAAGTGTCAAATATTTTTGTAAATTAATTAATTAATTAGCTGATACATAACTTTTTTTTTTTTACCTGGGATAATACTGGCAGACTACTAAATTGGCATAGGGTTTCCCACAGTGCGTAATGGCACAGCCAACAGTTGTGGTTTTGCGCCACACAACCTAATGTAAGATTAATGCATGTTATTATTTTGAAACAAAGACATTGATTATGATATAAACGGATCGTCAAACACTTGATGTATTAAATGTGTGCACCTTTTTGTATGACTTTTTAACTTAAAGAAATCTATGAAATATTGTTGTTACTTTTATTTAGATCTTGCTTTGCTTAAACAAAATTAAATAATAAAAATTACAAGAAATGTAATATATCTGTTACGGCAAAGGTCGAAATCGACCGCTTCGCGAAATAGCCGGCCAATTACCGAAGTGGCTAATGTTGCTGTAAATTGGCCGGCCTAAGTCCAAAATATGGGCTTTTCCCAAACAGTTCGCGAAATGGCTAGGGTCGATGCGTCGAAGAAAGAAGTCATGATCCTAAAAGTAATTAGTATAATTTAAAACTTAACATTTAATCTAAATGAAAAATTATAAAAATCATTCACAACAACTGGTGTTACCTGGGTATAGTGCCCACAAGTCAATGTGCTCAGACATGGCCATTTGGGATCGACGACATTTGGCCTCTCGGATAGCCAGGCGTCGACGGAGTTCTTAGCAACGGTTACCACGTTGTCGTCGTAGCCTATCAATTTCATTTAAAACTGTATGCCTCAAGTTTAAATCAACTTCAAACATATATCATGAGCATAAATTTTGGTTCAGATGTCTTCACGTAGAACGTTCATGTTATATCAAGTATCAAGAATGATTAGAAACTATTGTGTTCTGGGGAAGGTAGTTTCAATGACCTATGACAGGCTAAAGTCATCTTAAGATTAATCCTAGTGATTGTTTCAATGTTTCGAGTGAACATTTCAAGAACATTGCTAGAACATTTTTGTTGTTGCAACATTTAAGAAGATTGAAAAAAGAATCGAAAGGAATGTTTTAGAACAATGTCAGAACAATAAAAAGACATTGTTAGAACACTCTTTGATAATTAAAACAGTAAAAACTTTTATTTTTCCCTATAGATACATTATTCTTGATTCTTGAAATTTTAAAGCAAAATGTATATCCTTTAAAAAAAAAAGAGAGACCCGTGTTTTTAAGATTATTTAAATACGTGTATAAATATTACTTCCTCTAACTCAGTGGTTCCCGATCCTGTGGGACGTGACCCCCTTTATGGGGTTGCCAACTGTCGACTTAAAAAATATTCACTATGATGCGAATTAGCCGGCTAAATTTGTACTCTTGCCAATAAATGAGTTTAACTCTAAACCCAAATAGAGAAGGTATAAGATGATTATGATACACAGCTATAAGTAAAGTCAATTAATATATTTTCAACAGTTATCAGGCAAAAACAATATTCCACAAGGGACTGTGACGTGTTCTTCAAATGAAACTGGTTGATTACATGCAGTTTCAACCATAACATTGAATTAATTATAAAACATTATTTGAAAATTAAATGGTAATTTCAAAAAATCAATTTTGTAAAATCTATTGAAAAGACCTTATTTAAATTTCATCAGGTATAAAAAAGGTCACCATCAGGTCACCACACGGGCGGCGGAAATTAAAGATAAATTAATCGATTAATCGTAAAATATAATCGATTAAAATCACTTTGATAGAATAACATTCTAATAAAATTTACGAAAATATTTCTAATTTTTCGTTCCAGTTGTTAATAGTTCATATTTTTTTTGTCATTTACATACTTTTCCTTCGTATTACTATTTTTTTTTTAGATGTGCATACATAAATAAAATATTTTTTCTTTCTTATTTCTTGCATAGCAGAACGAATTTGTTATGTTACATTACAAATTTCGAGAGCCATGAAATAACCGCAACTTAAATAAATTTCGTGAAATAATGAATCGCGAGTTTACAGAATTCTTTATGTATTTCAAATGTAGTTTATCGAAATTAATCAATTAATCGTTTAAAAATTTTCTTGCAAAATAGAAAAAAAAAAAATCTGTTCCAGCCCCAAATGAAATCCAAAAATCACTGGGAACCACTGCTCTAACGAAAACCGCATGTTTCTGACGGTAGTATCTCGGCTAAGCACTGATAAAATGCTTTACTTTGCTTGCTAAGCATACATTTCATTACTTATCTTTAAAATTCTGAATTGTATCATACAACTGAGGTTTTTAAACACGTTCCTATCTTGTTGAACACTTTTACCTTTGAATGAGGCAACTAATTTTCACAGCTACTCATATTATCAGTAGGCTGGCATATATAAATTAAAAATTAATTTATGTTATTAAGTGTCTTTACCATATGGTAAGAATGCAGCTGTTATTTTTTTTATAATCAAGGTCTTTAAACATTTTTTTTTCAAATTTCATGAAATTCGCAGACTTGTCAATTCTCAATACAATATAATCCAACAGTAAATGCTACAAATACTTGTTAAGACTTACCACCTGAGTAATATATGTTTTCTCCATAAGGCCCATGGCTGTGCTTGAATTCACATTTTACAGCGTGATCAGCTGCTGATCTGGCCAAAGTATCATTCCAGTCCTGGAGATGGATTCAATCGTATTAAAACATATTAATATGATGCACTAATTATATTTACCAGAAACATGTTCTTTGTTCCACTATCAATCACTATTGTTGGATTCATTCAAATCAAAAGCCCAACATTATAAAAAGTACTTTTTCTTTATTTTCCTGTTAAGTCTCGGTAGAAAAGATTTCAAAGATTATATACTCCAATGTTCATCTTTAGTGAACATATTTTTCTGCCGCAAAATCATTTGTTTAATTTTTCTCCTTATTGTGATCTTCTCTTCTCTTTTCTTATACATTTCCATTCGTTACGAAGGTAAATTTTGTTGTCAATGTAAAATATAAAAATTGTTGTTTCGCATCAATTCTTTTTGCTCGCAACGTATTTGAACCATCACTCACCAAGCCTGGAATTCCAAGTCTCAATCGTTCCGTGTTGTGAGCAGACAGGAACGACTGCTTTCCGGAAGTTCCTAGATTTACAGCAGATACCGGAGAGGACGCGGTGGTAGGAGTAGGGCACAAGCTTGCCAGGAAGGCAAAAGCGATAATACGGTAGTGGCACATTGTGAGTGTTATTATGGCTGGAGGAGACGATGAAGGTTTTAAAGCACGTCTTATGCTTAGCAGAAAAAAAGAAGGAAATTAGAAGAGACGAATACATTTAATATTAAAAAGAACCTGTGTGGTCGATGGGACTTATCTCTCTCTGCTTTTACGCAAGTGTTAATTACTAGTCGCACTCCAGGTTTCCTTCTTGTTTTCAAAACCAAACTTCACGACTGCTGTACACTTATCAATTCTGTTTATTTCTTCACTCCATCACTTATGGTTACTCTCACTAAAAACTAATTAATCTGTACAGTCTAAATGTCTACAAGTCTGTCCTATTTCTAGTGCGTCTCACTCAGTCCATCGCTTATCTCGAGTGTGGTCCCTATCTGAGTGTCCAGTTCTCATCAGTGCGTCCTCTCTAATACCCGTCAGTCTCTTTCCCCAAATTCAATTGTCCGAATTCAACTGTCAATCATCTGGAACCACCCTTAGAAAAGACAGGGATGGGGCTGGTTTGACATAACTATCTCTGGTGAGACCCCCACCCCTTTGGTTTGACATGACCATCTCTGGTGAGACCCCACCTTTTTGGTTTGACATGACCATCTCTGGTGAGACCCCCACCCCTTACATATTTCCCCCCAACCATCCAGGCCACCTGGACGTGTGGTGAATCTTTAATATACGGCGGGTCAATTTTCGCAACTCCTTTTATTTCTCAATTCAAACGAGATAACATTTTGCGCCAGAACGTCACATTTCGCATCTCTGGTCTACTGACTCACTGGACCCGCCCCCGTTAGCCCACGCCACAACTTCAAAGGATCAACCGTCTCTTTGAGTGCCGAATAACCGCCCTAATTTCCTGACAGAAGTAAATGACAGTGTATTCATAAATATACATAACAACGAAAAAAAAGCAACAACAACATTCAATTATTCTGACCAGGTGAAGGGAGCAAACTATCAATTATTGCAGTTTTAACCTAGAGCTTGATGTCGGGTATCGTTTTCTAGGGTTTAAGGTTCCCGGAGTTCACACCAACACTGTTGTACAATTAATGCAATTCAAAGTCCTTTTCAACAGCACAACCTTTATTGACAGGTATGTAACTTGACATCAATGTAATCATCTATGCCGGCGTACAGTCCAGCCAGCCAACACACAATTCTCACAGTTCCGCTCTTCTCGTGTTCACCCACCGGTGATCTCTCAACACGCCACTGGTCTCTGCCGCCTAACCCCTTGTCCTCTCTCACTGCGTCTGTCCTTACACACCGAGACCCACGAGTTTATACCCGTGACCCCTGGACAGACCTTGGGTGGACATGAACACATTCACACGTGAATTGAGATTCGTTCACAGTCAAATACGATCTTGTGACCAGGCAAAAATACAACTTTAAAACGCAGTGGTTCTCATACCCCTGACACTTGATACAAAAATGTGACTTATTTTAAAGCGTGAAAATAGTACATTACCGCAGGGCGAAACTTACGGTAATTAAAAAAATATTACAATTTAAAATATACTATTTATAAATAAAATGTATACAACAATTAACGAACTGTGATAGACCGTTATTGTTTAACATACATGGACCTGTTGTAAAAATATTGGATGGCAATTTGTTTTTGTCAAAATCAAGTATTAATGAACTTATTTCTACTGATCTAGTTTATGAACCTGTATTATCCTCTTACCGGTAATGTAATAACTTCAAGTACTCGTTAGTCTTGCACGATCAGGTCTGTGTTGGTACTGTTCACTTGCTCCTATTTAAAGGCGATGGTGAATCATCTCGATAACATCAAACAAATCCCATTCACAAAAGCCCACACATTCTAATCACGTTTTTTACCCCTCGTATACAAAACAAACAATGCAACTGAGAAACCTAAGAAATGTACCCTGTTTGAACATTTTTATTGAGCTTAAGAAGTCTTGTGTACATCGGGAGTTCTTTGATCAAAAGAAAAAAAAACCATACGGTGCATTCACATATGATCTGAAATCTCATATCCTCCGCTAGCCTCCTGCAGCTTCATATAAAGTATCCAACCTCGTGTGTGTCTTAGACGACAAGAAAGCTGATACTTGCTTTGTTCATTTGCTTTGTATTAAGAAAGATAAAAAATATACAAGAGTAAAATAACAATAAATATTTTAACAAATGCAATTATCAATAGTAAAAAGGAATAAATGAAAAAAGTTTGTGTACTTTTTTTTTTGTTAAACCCCATACGATGTTTAGATGTACTCTCCACAACACAGTGTGGTAATAAATTATTGTTTTCTACAACAAATGAAAGTCTTATGCTGTCATTTGATTATTTGGGCAGATAAACTCATATTTCTGAACTAAATTGACAACTCGGTGCAAGTTAACGATGATATCACGTGATGGGAATATGTAATCACAACTTTTTACCATTTTTGGTGACTAGACCTAGTACTAGGCCTGTCAACGGGTACCCGGGACCCGGGTACCCGTTTCCAAGCAATTACCCGGGTAGTAAAATGGCGCCCGGGTACCCGTGACAATAATACTGCAATATCTTTACCACCAGTATTTAAACTGCGGCTCTTCTGTGTTCAAATTTCAGCTCGCGAATAATTTATCAAATTAAAACTTTTAAATGCGTATTAAGATGAAAATGCTTAAAAAGATATACGTGTTAAAGGAAAATAAAACATTGTCCCGACAAACTACAAAGTATTTTGTTATACTTTTTTTTTTACCAGGAACATGAAGCAAAAATCATTTAAAACAAAAAAATGTTTTAGTTCTTTGAATTGTTCAAGTAAGGAAAATAGAACACAACGCCGATAACTACTATTAACTAGGAAGGGCTAGAGATGACCTTCGCATTGGCTTTGAAATACGCCGCTCATCGTTGATACCGATTGAGCAAGCCAGTGTTGTTTATCTGACACCCCCCCCCAACTGACACACACGTGTCTCCACTCCTATCTCTACCAAATACTTTAAAAAGATATTTCAATCGTTGAATGATTTTCACTATAATAACAAAAATACATGGTGGGGGTGGGTCTGTCCTTTCAGTATGACACAAAATAGGACACAAGAGTGATAACTAGGAATGGCTAGAAATGACCTTGGCTTTGTAATACGCCGCTCTACTTTGTTACCGATTGAGACGCGCCAATTTATTTTATCCAACGTATGTCTCCAACCCTATATAAACACCTGCTATTTTCTGAGGGGGGGGGTTAATTTTTTAAAAATTTATTAAATCATATTTCAATCATTGAATATCTTTACTGTATTACAAAAATAAATTTATTAAATCATATTTCAATCATTGAATATCTTTACTGTATTACAAAAATAAATACTGGGGGATGGGTCCACTAAGTAGGGACAAGTCCTGAAAAGTTTAGTTAATTAAAACAGTTGTCAGCTACGGCTATGAACTAGAAATAACCCGCCATGTCATCATACCCCCCCCCCCCCGCTAAAAAAAAACCTTAGCACCCCTTTGCTCACTGTTTCTACACCACTGTACTACAGCAGTATTTTAATGTCATCATTTTACAATCGTTCACTCATTACATCAAAATTTATATTTCCACAATAATCAAAGCAGTAAAAGGCTAATGGTAGTAATAGGGGGCATAATGACGTAAATTTTGAGGCATTTCGAACGGGTAACCCGGGTACCCGTTCAAACTTTGGACGGGTACCCGGGCAGCATTTTTCAACAATATTGACAGCCCTACCTAGCACTGGACATGAATCTTAGAATAAAGTTGAACATACACATATCCCTTACTTAAATCAAATACTATCTTTAAATCAAGCTGATCTTTCCCATAAAATCGACAATAGGGAAGTTGATCGCCAGTTTTTATGGATTTTTAAATCTAAAAGGCCACATTAATAGAATTCTAAATTGAAATTAGCAGAAATTTTAATTAAATTATTTATTTTAAATTATTTCACTCCTGTGTTTTACTTTCTTCCATTGGCTTGGATTGTGGAAGACGCCATAAAAGTGTTGGTGAAAAAGATACGAAACCTTGACGTCACATGAAAAAGCTACATTGTTTTGTTGTTGCTAAGTCCAAACAACTGCTGATTAATGAACTAGATTTTCTGAGTTGGTTAATGTTAAAATTGTCTCACATGTTTTATGTACCAAATGTCTGATCTAATCGCCGTACTAAATGTCTGAGTTGGTTAATGTTAAAATTGTCTCACATGTTTTATGTACCACATGTCTGACCTATTTAACTTTGGTAAGATTATGACCTGCATGATTTCGAAATATATTAAGTTTCTTATAAATATTGTGGAAACGGAAAATAAAATTAATTAATTTACCAAATATGGTAGACATCTTTAAAAATAAAGAACAGTTAATACCAGTGATTCACCTGTGTAATATCCAACACCTGACCCTTCATGGTATCAGGTATCCAATTTTTACATGGTATCCAATGTACCTGAGTTTGTTGAATTTTTTTTCAACACTTTCTCTCAAATTAGTAGAAGTTACAGTTTACCAAAACTTGAAAGAAGCGTAAATAAATACGTTTGATCCGTAAACCTTGTGATATCAACATGTGAAGCCAGAGAATATTTCTACAAAAGTAATATGACTAATTTGCAAAGAACATAATCCTTTGAAAGTGAAACATAAAACACATTTACTTTAAGGTCTCTACTTGTTTTTGCTTATAAGGGATTTCCCTGACTGTTAATGATAGATGCGATAAGAAAAACAACTATTATCGTTTCACATTCTGGTTTGTGTTCTTAACAGTTTCCGTTTCATATTTATATGTATGAAAATATTATAAATCTTTATATTATTTTCTGATGGGTGAGATAATATACACAAGACGGGCGTATATATTTATTTATTATGGAAGATTTGAAATTGTTTTTACATGTTTAATTGACAATATTTTCATTTCTCTATTTATTTGAATAGTCATTTTAATTGTTTGCATGACTCATTACGCGTCAAGAAACGAAGACTATTTCATCGCGGGAAGCTCTGACTTACTCACACTGTACGTATATTTCAATGCTATAGAAGAGAAGTTTACCACCGTCCTACCAAAGGTGGGTATAACTACAAATTAGTGCGATCTGGGCGATAGTTTTTAAAAAATCAAATTAAACTGGAGTTTTGAAATGGTTTGTGTGACTGGATAAAGGAGAAGTTAAGATCAACGTATCATTTTATTTCTGAAATACAAGCCTTTGTTAATGAAACTCATTTTTTAATTTTTTAATTTTTTAAAAACATTATTTCTCTTTCCCTTCATCATTGTCTCGTAACAATAGGACATGCATTGTACTTAAATTTCAGTAAGATCTGTCAATGCCACTTGGCTCTGTGTGATGTTTTTAAAAAATCAAATTATTTGTATAAAAAATTGAGTTGAAATGTATTGCCCTTCAGGAAAAAAAGCTACCGAACAACTTAATTTCAAATGACTTTATTTTTTAAAATATATATCTTTTAAACTCAATATATAAGGTCCATACTGTTGCTTGTTACTTGATGTTTAAATGAATCTTGTATAACTTTGCTTACTGAAAAAAAACTTTGGGTAGATTACTAACGCACTTTCTCGTATGTTAGCGAGCTGAAATTTTGCAGGCAGCACGTGTCGATGATAAAAATAAGGTGTAACATTTTTAGATCAATCGTTTTACTGTAATTAAATTAATCAATTTTTGAATGTTTATATTATCTCAATTAATCTCTATGTAGTTTGTTAATTTTTGTGCAAGAGTGTCACGGTGCGCATTATATTGAACGAGCAATATTTTTATACATTCCTGCTGCGCTGTGCGGTGCGTATTATATTGACTATACCTTTGTAAAATACATTCCTGATCTGTAAATGTAACGGCTATTAATTTCTAATCTGTCTCGCGGCGCGCACTATGCTAAACACGTTTTTATAACCTTTTCCCGTGATCAAAATGAGCTGAAACTTAGCAGTCAGATTGTACCTGCACGGGTTTGCACTATTTTGTGTCGCCCCTAAGACGCATGAGAATAAAAGGAAGGAAGAGACTGAAGATCTTTCATTGTTGTCATATTTGAGGAGAATTGCAAATCTGAGACATTAATAAGAAAAGAGTGTTATTTTATTGTTGTCATATTTGAGACATGAATCAGAAAAAAGTAGAGCCTCCAATGCAAAGAATGTACAGACTTGCAGAAGAAAATCTAAAGCGTCTATCAAAAAAAAAAAAAAAAATTCGACTGCCTGTGAGTGTGAGCTTCGACTTTATTCAAAACAACGTCAATCTAATGCAAAACAGGAGCCAATAGTTTTTATGGCAAAGCCTCGGGATTAAATAAAACTGTTACTGTTATAAATGTGAATTACCAAAAACACTGAATTCAATACTTTGTGTATAGGTGTAAGATAAACGTTAAAGAAAACAAATTCATTTAGCATCAGAGAAAATAAGTATAAGGCCGTTGCTATCACGCCTCACTACAAACATAGTGTGAACTATAATACACACCAGTTCTTTAGAAGAGAAATATTTAAAAAATAATATAAAATTTATAGTGAAAAACATTCCATTTGTCATTTATTGCAACTAAATTTCTTATAAGGATCGAACCAAGAATCAGCACAACAATTAAGTTTAATAGCTTAAGAGTCAAATATTTTTTAAAAATTAATTAGTTAGCCGATACATACCTTTATTTACTTGTCATAATACTGGCAGACGACAAAATTGGCCAGGGGTTTCTCACAGTGCGTAATGGCGCAGCCAACAGTTTTAGTGTCTGGCCGTAACCCAACCTGACACATAATTAATGTATGTTTTTACTTTGAAACTTGAAAAGGACATAAGTAGATCATCAAAAACTTAAAGTATCAATTGTATGCAATTTTTCGCATAACTTTTTAACTTAAGAAATCTATTTTTAAAAAATGTCGTTCCTTTAATTTAGATCTTGATTTGCTTAAAAATCCTATGTAATAAAATGCAGTTGTCTGTGCTGTCCTAGATACCGATTGGTCCCTCAAATTCCTACAGCCAATCATTAGCGGGAAAAAATTAAATATTATTAATTATTGTTTACATATTGAACAAATTTACGCGGACGTTCAATTCGAATTATTTTTGCTGCTGTATTTGTCCTCAATTAGTGCTGTGTTCCCATCTTGAAGAGTGTTACTCCTGCTAATCACTAGACAACATGTCACCGAAACAATGGCGGAACGTCCTTGGACCGGCTTTGTTGCTCGTGTATCGATTTGAAAAATGAAAAGAAATGAAATATATCTGATTCAGGTAAACCCCGAAATCGAACACTTCGCCAATTCTGAAATGACCAGTGTTGCTGTAAATAGGCGGCCAAAGTCCGAAGAAAGAAGTCATGAGCAGATTAGTGTAATTAGGAAAATGTCATACTTAAATTTTTTCTTAATTTCAGGTGATACAAATCATTTACAAAAGGGAAACTTATTAAGTACAGTAAACTATTTCCTTCTTTTATCACTCATTGCAACAGCATGGACTTCTATGGTATTTTAAATTTACTTAATCGTTTGTTATTCATTCATTTGCAGAGATTTGTTGTGCACTAAGTATTGCATTGAATGTAACCCCGGCCACCGGGCTATTTGGGAAGACTCGATGGTTGGTAATGATTTTTTGTATCTGTGTCCACGGATTCTAGAGTGAGCACTTTGTCTTATAAAATGGGAAACTCGCTCCTGCAATACATTTGATTTGGAACATCATGTTTTTCCTAGAAATTTAGTAGCCATGCTCAACGTTAATTACAACTGCAAGTACTCTCTCCGTAATCTCTGTCAGCATGTGCTACATGGACAGAGACGTTATCTCCAACTTTCACTGGTGGGAATGTAGAATCTAAATTTTTGAGCATGTCTCGCAACTTTATCTTGAAAACTACCGTTAGCCGCTTGACTTTTCCTCCTGATTTTTTGTTTCACAATAGCCAGCAAGTTATTTTACCTCCGTAGCCTTTGTCTTCTTCACTGCTGATTCCACAATAGGCATCCACATCTTTGCCGCAGGATTCACAAACATTAGCCGAACTACAATCTTTTTCACACACTGTACAGAGTTTTTACTCAAGGTTACATTCAATTAACCGGTTTGATCTTTCCGATCGTTCCAATGGCCACCATACAGGGCTGGTCTTCGGCTACCTAAGCGACAGCAGTGGGCCCAGCGAATTTTAATTTTTACTTATTATCCTTATTAATTCCTTATCCAATCCCAAACTGAGCCACACACAATTCGTTTCCCATACGTAGGGCCCTGCAGTTGTTAAAACCGGCCCTGCCAGCACGGCAGCATGTCCATTTCTGGTGTATGTCCTTGCATTTATAGCATCACCCGGGCCTCCATTTCTCATTCGACGTTTTCAAGGTATTTGTCCGTACTTAAATTGAAGTACTCTGTCCATCTTTTTCTTTGCAGTGACGCATGAACTCATTGGCGAATGCTTGATACCTTGGTGAACAGAACAGTTTTTCATGTATTGAACAAATCGGAGACTCTTAGCCCAATGTTTTGATTCATTACTCTGCATCCATGTCATCATCATAATCCGAACATCTAGTTTGACACATTAGACAGAACCTTGTCTTTGATTGTCCCGCAGTTTACATCTTATCAGTTTCAGTTAAGTTGCATTTTACAACTTGGTCCACCCATTCATTCGTATTATCCGATTGAAGCCCGCTGGAGCCCCTGTAGTCATGAAGACATCATGAAGCTCGTAAGCATCTTCTATTTCTGATTATCTGATTTGTCACCAATACGAACATAAAACGATCCTGTGTCAGAACATTCAGATCTACTCACAATGACATACAAACATAATATTATCGACACTGCGTTGGCGCCATTCTTGATACCACGTGATCCCACCAGATGCGACGGATGTGACACTTTCCGGGCAGCGTACCACTACCACACCGGGCTTTGGACAAGGATTTCTTGCCATTTCGCCCATTAGCCGGCGGCTTCAAGTACTTGCCATACTACGGCTTTGGGGGCCGTCCATAAATGACGTCACGCGATTTTGGCCGATTTTTTACCCCTCCCCGTTTCGTCACGCATCGTCTCAAAATCGTAGACCCCCCTCCAATAATACGTCACAAAACCTTTACCCCCCCAAAAAAAAAAAACAACAAAAAAACAAAAACAAACAAACAAACAAACAAAAAAACCCCACATATTTTCTATTTGAAAATAAGTACGTTTCAAATAACTTTTTTGTCATTTAAGTATTTTTATAAAGTAGGCCTCCATTGTAATATCGTAGCCCGCGTGAATCTATGTAAATCGACATTAATTAAATAGTAATCCAGTGCTTCTTAAACTTTTTCGTATAAGACGACAGGCAAGAATTTTTCAATTTCACCAGGTACCGGTGCATTCTTTTCCCGTTTTGACGTGATTTTCTCTGCACTGATTTGATAGCAAAATGAGCCCTTATATGGTTTAAAGCCCTATAAGATTTAGTTGCCAAGACATAGCAAAACAGCTAACGAACAATGCCGCGGTAATGTCAAAAAACCATTTGATTTGATTAACCTCCAAGCTCGCGAGTGTGACTATTGATATTACAAGGATCATTTCATTGTTGATAGAATATAAAAATAGATACAGGACGATAACTTAATTTGATTTTGATCTTATAATGACAGTTGTCCGTCTAAGTATGTGCACGCCAAAGCATTTGATCTAAAAATATCCCATTGATATCAAATCTCATGATTTCTAAAAAAAATTATTAGGTATGGACTGGAAGAGGAATGAGGCGAGTACTGTACGAACTCCACATTTATGCAGGAAAGTGGGATGTCAGCTTGTGCGTCGCAAAATAAGTAATTCCTGCTAGTTGAAGACTGAAAAATTATACTATGCCGTTAGTAAAATATCCAAAATATTCATAACGTTTCACGCCGAAGCTCACGAGTTTTTTTATTTTGTTTTGGTTTTTGCTTAAAAAATATATTAAAAAAATAAACTAATGAAAAATACATTGCTAAGGCTATCGGGCGGTTTCACCAAGTGGTCGGGGAACTGAGGTAAATTATCTACTTGGGGTGAAAGGGGAAATCTTGGGGGTAATACTGAATCATAGTCGGCATATAAAATTCGCTATAATCTGCTCCTTTGGGGTAACAATAATATTAACATAAACTTATATTATATATTTTTTATTTTTAGGTATCGCTTTAAACCGGCCCATTTTTTAAAAAAAAAAGTTTAACCCGCCTGTGGTAACATGCTTTGATTTGATTTTATTTTAATACATACAAATTAAACATTGACTATTAATCATCACTATTAAATTCTTTGTTTAGAAAAAATATTTAAAAATAATATTTTTTAAAAAATCACTCAATTGACTGATGGGCAATCCGTAAGAAAGAGGTCGGCGAACAGGGGTAAATTACCACCTGGGGTCAAAAGGGAATTCTTGGGGATAATCCAGACTCATTTGGGACATATAACATCCACTACAATCAACTAGATATATTAAAATACGTCATGTGTATGTGGAACACATGCCCACTATTGAACCGGCTGCATCAAGAAAAAGCACTTTTAAAATTTTGACAATTATGTAGATTTCTTACCTACGTACTATACGAAGTAACATACCGCGAACACTTCAGACAGTTTTTTCTTCGTGTTCTGTTTTTTTTTTCATTATTAATATTTAGTTACAGTCTTATACTTATATTAGCTGTTAACAATAATTTTATTTTAATGGATGCTGGCTGAATAGGGCCCCCGTTTCATTGCAGCCCGGGCCCCGTGCAGTCTTAATCCGCCCCTGGGGTGCTGTCTTGGAGGTCAAAGGGCCTTTGTCATAGCCTTTGTATCGCCTCTATCAGCAGCTGACTGTATGCTTGAGGTTAGATTGAGCCAATATGCGTTAGCCTAGTGGCGAGCTGCCTGCTGGGCATTTTTCTTGGCACTCTTGAGGTTTCGTAGAGTTTCAGGGCAACAGGCGGAGAGTCGTGTGGACGTTAGGCCAGGGCTGTGCTTGTGAGACATTGTGTTATCGAGGTTGCTCGAACATCGTGATCACCGGAGCCTGTATGCCTATAATTGGATGTCTGGATGGCTGTATTGACTTCAGTGTAATGCAGATAGTAAAGGATTAATTATACTTGTATTTCTACCACAATAAAGAACCTATTATATTCGACAAGAGTCTGTCTTAATAAGATTATCCAGAACCCAGAACGCAACATTGGGGGCTACGTCAGTGGACTTCTGGAAACTCTTGTCGAACATCGAAGTGTCGGCCGCAGTCATCAGGTCCGATGGGTTGTCGGTAAAGTCTGCGAGAGAGGCACCCGCCTCGTTGCTGCCAGTGTGTTGTCGGGGACTGTCTTGTCCTTGAGAGAGACATCTGCCTCGTCGTTGCTGCCAGTGTGTTGTCGGGGACCATCCTGTGCTTGAGAGAGTCATCTGCCTTCTCGTTGCTGCCAATGTGTTGTCAGGGACTGTCTTGTCCTTGAGAGAGACATCTACCTCGTCGTTGCTGCCAGTGTGTTGTCGGGGACCGTCCTGTCCTTGAGTGAGTCATCTGCCTTCTCGTTGCTGCCAGTGTGTTGTCAGGGACTGTCTTGTCCTTGAGAGAGACATCTTCCTCCTCGTTGCTGCCAGTGTGTTGTCGATGACCGTCTCGTCCTTGAGAGAGACATCCCCTCCTCGTGCTGCCCAGTGTCAACGGTGTCGTCGTGTGGACAATAACAATTTAGTTTTATTTCATGGACAAATGTGTAGTGATTTTTTTTCATATATGTGAAAGTGTGTGTACTGGTTCTGACAGTCAAGGCAAGTACAAATAATAATTTTTTTATGATTGTTAAACTTCAGAGTATTGTGTAATAGAAAATCGATGTTAGATATTTTTTTCCCCTCCAACCCCTTTGTCCTCATACAATAGTGGGAAATAGAAAAAAAAATCAGAGTAAAGGGGTAAACATGGACGAAAAATTAATGGACGAGAAAATTGATTTATTTAGAAAAGCAGGGGAAAAACTTACACTTCCAGGCAGAAGAAAAAGTAAGAAAACAGAAAGATTATGACGAGAAAAAATTAAGGGAACAGATAGAATATGACGAGAAACAGAGACAAAGACAGAGAGAGTATGACGAGAAACGGAGAGAGTATGAAGAGAAACGGAGAGAGTATGAAGAGAGACAGAAAAATAATGAAGAAGAAAAACTAAGGGAACAGATAGAATATGACGAGAAACAGAGACAAAGACAGACAGAATACGAGGAGTTAATAAGACAGAGAGAGAAGGAACATAAATTAAAATTGCTAGAAATAGAAGCTACAGGAAAAAAATATAGGGAAAGTAGAGAAATAAAAATAGAGCCTAGGAAAGCGGAACAAAGAGAAGGAATTATAGAAATAGCACTAGAGAAACCTAAAGATACATTGAGTGAGCTAGAGGCATTATGGTGTTGCGCTCAAAGTAAATTAACGGCCTTAGCAAAAGAATGCAAAGCACACAATACAGAACTTGATGAAGATGAAATGGAGTTACAGAATTTAAAAATGAAAATTGCCCAAGTAAACAATCACTTAGTTGAAAAGGATGAGTTAGTAGAAAAAATCATGTTAAGCTTGGTCCCTTTTGGAACTCAGGACGTGTTAGCGCATTTTCGTATTATGTATCAGTACTTATGTTAGATATCAGCATTATGTAGTTATCAGTAATTGTGTTTAGATTTTAGACATATTTTTATGAATTTTCTTGTGTAATGAATATACCTGACATTTTTAAATTTAAAAGTCATTTCTTTACATTTTAAATTTTTTTATTTTCTCTTTAATCTAACTACAAGTCACCACAAATGATGACGTAAAAGTCTCTAAACCTTTACACATATTCTAATGACGTCAACTAAAAAAAACAACTAATTCTTTTGCACGCCTTCGCACCACTCTTGAATGCTTGAAAAATGCTCTATTCGACTTCCGGCAATGGCGGCCGTTCCTTGTGCCAGTGTTAACTCTCGATTCGCAAAGTTTTTTGGTAGTTTTAACGGGGTTTTTTAACGGATCGAGTAACTGAGTGTTGATGCACCAATGGCAGGTCAGGACATACAAAAAACATATATACATCATGGGTCTAGGACTTATGGATCCTGTGATCAGGGTGATGACAGACGGACAAAACGGGTGCAATAGCGATTTCGACATCTCGAAAATGCGCTAAAAATACAGAGAGAACTAAACGATAGCATATTAGAAAATACAGATAGTGTAGAACTAGCTCCTAGAGAAGAGACTTTAGTTACATGTAACGCTACACTGAGTGAAGAAGACGATGCTGAAAATTTGATATGGGTGATAGAAATAGGAGAAACGTATGACACAAATCTGAAGTCAGTGATAAAAGATTACGAAAATTGGAACATAGAAATGGAGAGAAATCTAACTAGTATAATGCAGGACACTGAAGAAGAGTTTAAGAAGTCTGAAATAGAGAGAGACGAACTATTGGAGAGATTACAAATTGAACTAGCAGAAAAAGAGAGAGAGGGAGAAAAGATATATGGAAGAATTACTGGCTCAGAAAGAAGAGGAGATTGATGAACTAAACAGAAACGTAGCAAGTAATGAAGAGGACATTATTGAAATGTGGAGGATCGTTTAAGAAAAAGAAGAAATAAACTATGATTTAAGTATGAAATTGATAGGGAAAGATGATGAGATTTTGATATTAAAAGAAGCCCTAATAGAGAAAGAGGGATCAATTGAAAATCAACAGGTTGATCATAAGCAAAATGAGAAGCCAACGGTAGACCAGCTAGTTAGGATAGTTGAAAAGACAGAACAGAGCAGAAATACACAAGAGGAGAAAGTTACTATAGTCATAATGGATGGATGTAATGAGGTAAAAACTGCAAAGTGTGTTGCAGGAAAGGTAGAAAAAAGCATCAACAATTATGAAAATGAAAAAAGTAATGAGAACCGCTGCTGTGGGTTCACGCAAAATTATGACATGTGCTCAGGGGAAGTATGTGTTGACTTGTTAGAAACGGGCTATGTTTATGACAGCGGGACAAACCTTTCTCGTGACCAAGAAGACAGGGAGAGTGACTATGTGGGGACAGGTCAGACAAGAAATAACCAGACCGTGACCGACAATAAATCAAATAGGCGTCACAACCCGTGTAGAATTAGAGACAATTACGGAGACTGTGAATCAGATGACCGGGGTGCTTGTCCGTTAGGGCTAATGATCTGGTTGATGGTTGGGGTCATTCTAAAAATATTGATAAGCGGGCGTGAATATGAGTGGGTCGCCACGAACATGTACGGTAAAGAAGATGCCCTTGACACGAGTTGGGGGTTATGTAGCATTGCCATGTTAAAAGTCCCGCCTAGGCTCGCGTTGGAAACGAGCAGTCAGGATAACGATAACCAGGGGCGTGTACTGGTAGTAATAGAAGATAAACGAAATATACCACCATCAAGTACAATGACTATTATTTTATTTGCTGGGTTTGTTAACAAGTTGATGACTAAATCTAATTAAAGAGGACTTGTCTATGATTATGTTTTGCCTTGGTTGAAAAATTATTTTGAGGACAATGTGACAGGGTCTCATTAAAGGTCATGTATTAATGGGGGGTTCATAATATTCATGGCCATTGAGTTGAATGTGTAAGAAATTTTTTTTTTCAAACATAGAGACCTCATATTTTTTTTTCATGTTGATAGTTCGATGAGATGATGATGTTGTTAAAATATTGTGTATGAAGATGTTTTTTTTTTGCTGATCATTATGAGGATATGATGATGGTTATGTTATAAAGATAATTATGGGTATGGATAGATAAGTTGTTATCTCCATAGGCTTTATTTATTGATAGATGCACCTGATTGCGATATAAGTGATTGTAATGGGTTAAATAGAATCATGCTGAAATATTACAGTTGGATAAGTGGCTATCCCTGTAAGATTACCTCATGCTGGAGGCAATCCTGGAATAAATATCGTAAGAATTTATATGAGGAACCAGTAGAGTCAGTTAAAGCAACCTGTGTAACCTATTAATATAATAATCTTGAATATTAATGTTGTAGATATGTTATGATTTTGATTATTTACACAATGAAAATGTGGGTTATGCCAATAATGAGGATCATGCACTAGTATTTAGCCAGACCTGTATGGCAGGGGAGATAAGCTGTGGTGGGATATAATTTACTACGTCCTGTACAACAGGAGTGATGGGCAGTTTTTGGTAATACAATTAACCAAGTTCCTGGTGGCAGGAATGGCGGGCTGTATTTATAATGTCCCAATAGGACTGTGGCTATAGTGGGATAAGAGATCCCAATAGCACAGGTCCCGGTAAAGAAATGATTATTAGAGCAAGGATTGCTCTTTAAAAGGTCCCATGAGGTGGACAAGTACTAGCATTTTTTGTTTTGCCTGATAGGTAATTTTGTAATTTGTAAAAATATGTTGTTCTTGGATTGTTGTTTTTTTCTCCTGAGATCTTGTATATATATAATTATTTTTTTCCCTGAGATCTTGTATAGATATAATTTTTTTCACCTGATATCGGGTGTATATATAGATAAGTATATTGTATGTGTATATTGGTATAAAAATTGATTAGCACTTATGTCTAATAATGTAAGATCTCGCATGTGTAAATTTTGTTTGTTATTGCTGCTAAAATGAATTATGTTTTGAGACTATGTAACTATGTAATTCGAGTAGAGGACTGCTTCCGTTTGCTAAAGCGGCAGTAGTATGTTTTCCATGATGTAATAGATTAAGGGATTATGAATATTATGTATGTATATGATGTTATTTCATTGATTAAGGCCATTTATTTTCATGATGTGTTATGAATGTTTAGTGATTCCATACCCTGACTTGTTTTGATTGTGAGATTCTACTAGCAAGTAGAATCTAACGGAAGAGGGGGGATATGTCAAGGTATGAGAATCACTGTCACTGAGTAGTTGTGAGTTGTTGTGAGAATGTTTGAACGGTGTTCAGTTGACGGACTTGTTGAATGTCAGGCAATGACTTGAGAGTGCGCGCAAGGGCTATAAATAGTGTGGGACTGTGTAGTGTGTGGGAGTCTAGTAAACGTCAGAGGGTGATGTAACGTCGGAGAGTCGTGTGGACGTTAGGCCAGGGCTGTGCTTGTGAGACATTGTGTTATCGAGGTTGCTCGAACATCGTGATCACCGGAGCCTGTATGCCTATAATTGGATGTCTGGATGGCTGTATTGACTTCAGTGTAATGCAGATAGTGAAGGATTAATTATACTTGTATTTCTACCATAATAAAGAACCTATTATATTCGACAAGAGTCTGTCTTAATAAGATTATCCAGAAACCAAAACGCAACAGTAGCCGTGGCTTTTGTGGGTAGCTTCGGTTTCTTACTGTGTTTTATTGAAAAAAATCTTATTATCGACTTTAATTAGGAATGTACTAGCGTATATATTATTAATTATTTTCTGGCTCGCTTTATTACTTCACCGATTAAAAAAACAAACAATCTTCTTGCCATTTGTTCAGCAGACCATGAAATTAAGGATTAGTCCTGTTATTCACTTTATTTAGCATTTATCAAAAATATTTTACATTTTCTCTCTGCAGGATCTCTGTTATTTTTTAGCCTATTTCATTGGAAAAAGCTTCAGAAGTAGTACCCCAATTTATTTGTAAAACTTTGAATATAGGCCTTATTTTAATCTTATTATTTACTTGATTCTGGTATGATTAAAAATTTTCTAGAAACTTCTGTAATTTCATTTTCCTTAAGTTCTCTGTAATTTAAAACAGATTGTAAACTGATTTTATTTTAAAGTCTTATCCAATTGTTTTTTGTCGACTGATTGATAGTTTAATAAACTTCAAGAGATAGGATGAATAAAATGTTCTAAGATTTCTAAATTGTATTTTTGCAGGCCTTTCGTCAATTGTTAGTCTCTTTTAAGGGGAAAAAATTTAAAGTTTTATACAAAAATATTTGCAAGACAATGAAAGTAATATAATATGTACTGCTACTTGATTCGGGTATAATTAAAAATATCCTAGATACTTTTGTGTTATAGTTTTCCATTTTGTAATAAATAAGAAACAGAACATAATTTAAAGCAGTGATTCCCAAAGTGGGCACTACCACCCCCTTGATTGCGCTGAAGCGATCAAGTGGGCGGTGAAAGACACGGGTCATTTATGGAATGCTGAATAACTGTATGGGAGTGGTGAGGCATAAAAGAAAGAAAAGAATATTGATAGAAAAACATTATGTGTTACGTTCCTAAGGCTTAATTTATTTGGAAAAACATGTTGGACATTAGTTGGGTCCCCACATAGTCTCTGGCTTGCATTTAGATAAATGTGCAATCATGCACTTCCGGTCTACAAGAACATTTGACATAAATAATGGTGATAAAAAGATAAGTATATATCTTATTTTCGAAAACTAAAATAAAAAATTTCTCAAACAAAAGACATTGGAAAAATTCATTTTAATCGCAATCACACAAGATTGCCTAATCGGGGAAAAAAGCATACTATTGGTGAGAAACAAATTATACCTTCATTACGTGCAGTAATACGTACGTCTTATCTTATAATTACAGACGTTCCTTGTATACGGAATTATTGCGTCCACAGACCATGCCGGTTTATTAGCAAGTGATGCAGCGTTCGCAGGCCACGGCTATGTGGGTTGCGGCATTACCCAGCCGCCTTCATTTCCCTCACAAATTAATGTTTGGTACCTATTCAGAGCTGGGTGGAGTCATGGACGTTCCAGGCTTCGGGAACAAATCCTTGCTTTCCAATGGATTTGAACCCGGGACCATCGGCACGCCAGCCCAGCGAGCATGCCACTCAACCACAACCCAGCATCTGTTACTAGTATTTTCAAGAAAAAAATCGTTTAGTAATAATGCAGTCCAAATAAGAACTGATGAAATGGCTAAAGGTGTTGAATATTCATTGTGGAACTAATTTTTTTTTAGACATCTCTAACTTCTATTTAATTAATGGTGATTTAACTTTACCAGGAAATGAAGCTTCACTTGTATCATATATGTGGTTCACAAAGGAAGATAAATATGCTAAGAATTATTATTGGCTAAACATTTGCTAACTGATTCCAAAGAGGAATGAAGTTTCCATGCATCATGGATTAAAAAAAATCTCTATGTAGGGGACAGCCGGATTCGCAACTATTCGCATAGCATTTACCTATGGCAGGTCCGGATAGTCTCCGGATATCAATGTAGTGTAGAAATTTTGAAATCAAATTAAATTAATAAGTTTATAAAGAAACAAATGTATAAAATTCAAAAACGATAACCAGAAAACCATAAAAATAGATATTGACAGAATGTTCTCGCTTTTCGGCGAACAAACTTGCGATGTTATTGTTCTTGAAATGGAATTTGGGTATGACATCCACTTAATTTTTATGTAAATTAAAACTTTGAAGAAACAAACAACAAACTTAAAGGTAACAAGTATCGCTGAGTACCATGGTACAACTTATTAGTAACCACTAACTAGAACTATTTTATTGACTCATGCCAGTAAATTATTTTCATCGTTATAGCCGATAAACTATTTTATGTTAAAAAATAATAATTTTAATTTGTAATTATTATGTTATACTGTAAACTTAATAGCAGAGGCGCCACTAGGGTTGGTGTCAACCGGGGCGGTAGGTCATGGTGTCATTCCCATTATGACTTAACCCATAAATCTCCTTCGAGTTTTCCAGAAATACAGAATTTTACAATTTGGTGTCGTCCCCCTGATGATGTCACCCGGGGTGTCCCGCCCCCACCACACCCCTAGCGACGCCACTATTTAATATATAAACAGGAGCCTTGGAAACTGGGACAGTCTGAGTGTTGGCTTTCGTTTTTACCACGTTTTTCTTAGTTTGCTTTCTTGTCTGTCTTTCCGGGGCAAAAATTGAATTCCTTTTTTGAACCACTTCTGATCATCCAATTTTGATGAAATTTTGCATGCATACTTGATTCACATGACAATTTAATATTTCATTAATTATAGTACTCAATTCTACTTAATTAATTAATTAATTACTAATCAAATGTCAATGATTTCTTGTGTGTGAGGGAGACAACCAAGGAAATACAACAACAAAGGGAAGTTTTTCTTAGTTTGCTTTCTTGTCTGGATGTCTTTCTTGTCTGGATGTCTTTCCGGGGCAAAAATTGAATTCCTTTTTTGAACCACTTCTGATCATCCAATTTTGATGAAATTTTGCATGCATACTTGATTCACATGACAATTTAATATTTCATTAATTATAGTACTCAATTCTACTTAA
>MUZC01003043.1:1164958-1182713 GCA_002072015.1 Radix auricularia
TGTCTTTCCGGGGCAAAAATTGAATTCCTTTTTTGAACCACTTCTGATCATCCAATTTTGATGAAATTTTGCATGCATACTTGATTCACATGACAATTTAATATTTCATTAATTATAGTACTCAATTCTACTTAAATGAAAACTAAAAAGTATAAAATAAAAATATTTAAAAAAAAGTTTTAAAGATACCACGTTTTGTGAACTAAAAAGAAGAAAATAAACTAAAAACGTGGGGCGCATTCGGCTGAAATTAAATGAAGTATCATATATAGACTGTGGAGGAATTTGAAACTGAAAAGTTTAATGTAATAGCATTAATAGACCAAATTTCAGCCGAATGCGCCCGACGTTTTCAGTTCGAAAATATTTTGGTGTGTAAGAGTGTGTATGTACAAAATGTCCACAATGTGCATCCAACAAAACAGTTCTGGCTCAGCCCAGGGGAAGGGAAGTTCCAACATAGCCCAAGAAAAAATTTATTTTCTTCTTTTTTGTTCACAAAACGTGGTATCTTAAAAACTTTTTTAAAAATATTTTTTTAACTTCTTTGTCATTCACTATTAGGTTGCTGGACCGGCCTAAGGGAATAGGAGGCCCTAGGCGAAGTAAATTTGTTGGCTTTTAATGTAATAAACATGGAAAGATTCCTGTCCGAGGCCCCCACTAATGATGAGACTAATCAGAAGCCCTAGGCGGCTGCCTAGTTTGTATGGCAATATGTTGACAATAGACAATCATTCAATACTTTCAATTCAGTATTTACATTGAAACATTTTACTTTTATGATATAAGTTTATCATTGTAATAGTTTCATATTCTTTGTTGCTTTTTTCCATTGAACTTTAAATGGCAGTTACAAATGTGATTTGAGTTGCGAAATTACAAATAAAAATGTTGCTTGTAATACGTGTTATATCTGATTCAATCTTATAATGTTAAAACTCAGTCAATTGTGAATAATATAATTATAAAATAAGTTAACAAATTAAGCTACACATTTAATTATATAACAAAATAAACAACTTTACAAGCGTTGATCATGAAATCATGAAATCATTCTAAAAATCATTAAATGGAATTCTCCCACGCACCAGAGAATGTTTGGAAAAAAATTAGTAAACTTTATCCAACAGTCTATCCACCCCTCCTACATTCTGGTTTTCTTTAGCTTTTTCAACACATCACATAAGTTCTGGCAAATTTATGTTCAGTTTCAAAGTTATATACTAATTTATATATTGCTAATTAGAATACTTATTAAAACTGAAAGATGCATATTTAATAAAAGCCTTCTAGGTCGATATGTCTTAAAACTTTGATTTGCAAAGTTATGCTTAAGTGTTCTGAAATGTAAAAACTGTATTGAAACAAAAATTACCCCCCCCCCCCCCAATAAATTAAATGTTTGTGAAGAGTTCTATCTTGTTCCCAAATTCTTAATGGTACGTAAAAAAATAAATAAAAATAAACTTAGAGTATTAATTGATTACATCTTAAGATTATGTTAGATGATAAAAAATTATATATAATCATATAATTGTATTTGTATTAATTACAGTACAAAAACTTATGCATATTAAAAAAAGTAAACTAAAATATTATTAAAATGTATCTGTTTAGTATCACTGTTTAGCAGACCACGACATGAAACCGACAAACCCCTGGCTTGGACAGCCGAAGACCGTTGTTAGGTGTTAGGTGCTAGTCATATATGATTACAGTCGCTATACGGATCTTAGGCAAAGCATTTAGATGCAATGCCGATGATGAAAGCCATAGTACCCGTTGAGGGACGGGTTGCTCCGAAGCGACCGTTCCGTCCCCCTCAATTAACTAGCAACGCTGCTGAGTGGTGCCGGTTTAGGGCCAGGAGCGCCAGTACGGAATAGCAAAAGGTACCGCTAGGAAACTCTTTTGGACGCCTGCTCTGAGGAAAACCTTCCAGTGGGGGTTAAACCCTAGGTAGGTCAGTGATGATCCCCCGCTTTGCGGCGATCCTAACCTTTGAGACTCGTAAGCTTTGCCGGGGACGGCGCCAAGGTGATACTATGTTGATAGCGAGTCATAGTAGGAAATTCCACACCTCCCTCGGGAGGCACACTTTAGTGGGAGGCATTTTCGACCTAGTGTCCTGGACGCCCAGGCGGCCGCTTGTAGCAGCGACCGCTCCGGGGTGGGGGGCTTCTCAGTCTTTACGTCGGGCCAGAGGGCTGAGGGGGTTTTCCGGGAAGCCCCATGAAGAGCGCAGGCTCGGGACTGCTGATTTTCTTCCACATGTAGGATTTTCAGTAACACTATTGCAATCATGTATTGTATTATAAAAATGTTATAAATATTGTAAAATACAATGAACAAAACAATACTGCGTTTAATAAAAAAATACAAACTCAAATTAAGTTTAAAAAATAGTTATTTGAGAAAATACTTAAAATTGAAATACATACATTTTCTTAATTGTTAGAGTTTTTCAAAACAAAAAGTTAATTTTATATCCATTTTTGCATTTAATTAGCAGCACTAAATAAAATGTTCTTTTAATTGCATAGCTGTCCAGTTCATTAACATCAGAAGGAACAAAAAAATCGACGATACATTTTCTCTACAATTGGAATAAATACAAACACAATCTTTATTGTTAAAACAACATTATGGACTTATTTCAATGGGAGTGAAACATTTCAATTAAAGCTAAATTTTACTAGGATGACTAGCCATACAACAGAATGTAGAAATCGAAAACTTGTCAAGTCTTTGAAAGTTAATAATAATAATTCGATATCTTTTTTTTAAACGACTCGGCAAATGGAAGTTACAAGGTTTAGAAAAATGAAAAATCACTACCAAGAACAATCTATATTTGAATGTTTAAAAAAGAAACAACTAAACGGCGTAATGAACTTTGTTTTCAACAACCACGCATCATGATGACAACAAAAACCAAGAAACATGCGATCAAAATAAACTTTGAAGTCGAATGTGGAACCTCTAATGATGATATGTGTTGATGGTTCCCTCACCAACATAGTGATCTACTTGTTGAATGTTGACTTGGCTATTGTCTGCTTGAAGATTTTGAAGCGATTGGATATAATAGAAACTGAAATTGTCAAGCAAATAATATTATTAAAATCTGCTTGGTGCTTCATCTATTAAACAGCACATTATATTTAATTTTATCAGGAAACAAAAAGTTATGAATAACTTTCGACAATTGTTGAATTTATATATATGAGTTACAAGTATAGTTATTTGTTGTTTTTTTATATAAAAGTGGGATTAATATTATAAGTCTTAAAACCATTTGTAACCTTTTGTTTCATCGCCCCATCATCAATATATATAAAGATTGCATGGGCATTCAGGTATTTTAACCTTTTATAAGCTGTAAAATGAATTTATAACTGACACACTTTAGACTGATACATACTAGGGGTGTACCTGATTCGGATTTAGCGGTTTTGCAGAATTTATGAAGTGAAATCCGGCCGGAACCTGAGCCAGATTTGTAAAAATGGTCGGATTCCAGAAGTCAAAAATGTAAATACAAAAATAAAAATAGCGGCTGATAAATAATACACTTCCGGACGATTACACGAACATTTTGGTTTTAAACTATTGACTGACGGAAATGTTCAAGATGTTGATAAAGTTAGCCCACTATGGTTCAAACACTTCGCCTACATATCAAACCAAATGAAAAGCGTATTAAGCTAATGATAGTAATGAAGTCTGACTCAGAGACAGAAAATAACGACAGCGCTTCTGATAAATTACTGCGTTACAAAATGGAGATGAATTTTCCTGAATCCATTAATCCTTTACAATGATGAAAACTTAATGAACACCAATATCCGATAATGTAATTCCTTGTCCAAACCGTTTTATGTATACCAGTTACTTCAGTTCCATGTGAATTATTGTTCAGCTAGGCTGGTTATATTAAGTCAATTTTAGGCTCACAGTTAAATTGACTAATAACGTTTCGATAATAATTAACGAAAGCAAACGTTATGTCACAATATTTTTTCAAGGTGTTGTAACTTGTATTAGTCTAGATCTCAAGTACAGTGAGTGTGAGGCCCATTACCCTCATACATACAGTTGAATATGTCGGTTTGAATTAAAAGTATTACTTAATATCAGTTTACGTTTCTACCAAAAAAGTCACCTACGATTAGACTAAAAAATAATGTTGCTTTCACCTAATTTTCTACTTATTAAAAAATGCGTCGAGATTTCTAATTGATGCAAAAATAAGCAATCGATAACCTACCTAATGACGTAACACATTTTAGACGCAATCATCCACTTATTGACCTACCTACAATCATCCCATGAACTTAAGTGCATTAACTACGGACCTTTTATTGTTAAGCATAATCATTAATAAAATTCGTTTACTTACTTATTGACTACTGGACCCCCATTAGCCATTAAAGATGCACTGAAATATAAAATATGAATAATTTACAGCATTTTTATTTCTATAGTTAAAAAAAGTAATAAAACAGTTATATTTTAGAATTATAACGTGTATATATAAGTATTTTTTAAAAACAATTGAGCATATACGCATTAAGTATTATTGATATATCCAAATTAAAAAAAATATAATGCAATATTACCTAGAAATATTAATGATACGATTAAGCTGCGACTGTTGAAACAATAAACGCATTAAGCTGTACACATCATCGTACTCAGTTATTTCATCATCTGCTTCAACTGCCAATACTAACTTTCTCATGAAAGGTAAGAGTTTGGAAAAAAATCCGCAGTAGCCCTCATTTCTTATAAAGATATGTCTTGCCTCCAGTTTTGTACAGAGTTCACCAGAGTCAATAGATTTATTTTCTAAGGCTGTAATGACGTGGCCCATCGTCCATGTGTTGACCAAAGTGACATTACCTCCTGCTTTCATTAATACTTCAGCAACTTGAGAATGTTTGTTTTTTAACGCGCAGATCAACGCCCTGGTTGTATTGGTTTGAGTCTGCTTGTTGGAAATATTTGCATTAAGAATTTTTTCAACAACGCTGCAGTGACCATAATATGATGCTAAAATCAGGGCGGATAATCCAAATGTATTTGTTTCATTGATATTTGCCTTCTTATCAATGAGTATCTCAATAACTTTCTCGTTTCCATTTTGTGCAGCAATCATGACAGCTGTCATATCATTTATATTTCTATCGTGAATGGTCGCTCCTTTATCAGCAAGTATTTCCACAATTTTATGATGTCCTTTTTGGGATGCTTTCATTAGAGCAGTCCAAGCAAATTTGTTCTTTGTATTAACATTAGCTCTTTTCTCAACAAGTCGAGAGACAATTTTTCAAGTCCATTTTCTGCAGCTATCATCAAAGCTGTCCACCCATAGGCATTTGTAACTTCAGGATTAGCTCTGTTTTCAACGAGAATTTCAGCGATTTCTGAATGGTTATTTAACGTGGCTATCATTAGACTTGTCCACCCTTCAATAGTTTGGTCATCAATGTTTACATTATTTTCTATCAACTTTAATACAATATCTTTGAATCCAAATTGTGAAGCTATTGTAAGAGCAGACCAGCCCATGTTATTTCTGTCATTAAGGATTGCTTTATATTTCATTAAAGTCTCAACAATACTTACATCACCGCATTCTGAAGCTATCATCAAAGCTGTCCAACCATCGTTATCTTTCAAATTTACATCTGCATCATTCTTAAGTAGTTCTAAAATTGTTTCTTTGACTGAATCTAAGTGAAGGTTCATAGTATCCTGAAATAATTCCCTATACTCTTTCATTAATTCATTTAAGAGGGAAATGAAATCACTGTGCCTGCTTAGCAATGCGAACATTAGAGCAGACCAGCCGCAATGTTCTTTAGTATTTACTTCAGCCCCATTTTCAATTAGAATAGAAACAGTTTCCCTGTATGCTAGCTTTAAGTTGGTAAAAGGATGAAGCTCATGGTGTACTTTGTAATCTCTTATTTTTGTTATGATGTCTGAATTCCAATTCAATGAAGCACACATGAGGGCCGTGATTCCAAAATTTGCTGTTTTGTTGACATCTGCTTTCATCTTAATGAGAAGGTCTACTATACTACCATTGCCATTCAGTGATGCACACATTAGAGCTGTTGATCCATCCAAAGCCTGGCCGTTGACTTCGGCCCCGTTCTGTATGAGGAATTCAACAATTTCGTAATGGCCATTCTGTGAAGCAATCATCAGGGGTGTTCTGCCTTTATTTGTTTTGATATCAACCTTCGCTCCCTTGGTTTGGAGTAGTTTCAAGGTATTCAAATGACCATTTTGTGAAGCCAAAAAAAGTGGAGTAGCACCATCATTTGCCTTTTCATGAACATCACCTTTGTGTCTAATAAGCAACGAAACAATTTTATTTCTACCATCGTGTGCTGCCACCATTAGAGTTGTACATCCATCAATATTTTTTTCATTAACGTTTGCCCCCTTTTTAATAAGGAGTCGAACTGTATGTTCATGGCCATTTTTAGCAGCTATCATAAGTGATGTAGATCCATTATCTGTTTTATGATTGACCTCGGCACCCATTTTAATCAGTTTTAAGACTGCATCATTATGTCCATTTTGTGATGCTATATAAAGTGGTGTAGAGCCATCATTTGATTTATCCTTAACATTTGCACCCTTTTCAACGAGTAGTAAAATGCTATCTGCTTGACCTTGTTGTGAAGCCGACATAAGAGACGTCAAGCCAGCGTTGTTTTTTTCATCAACATCTGCACCCTTTTCAATCAATAGTAAAAAGACATCTGTTTGACCATTGTAGGATGCTAACATAAGAGATGTTGTTCCATTGTTGTCTATTTCTTTAACATCTGCACCTTTTTCAATTAAATGATAAACGACATCTTTGTGACCATTCAATGATGCTATCAGAAGTGCTGTCGACCCATCGTTGTTTTTATCAATTATATCTGATCCTTTGTCAATTAATAGTAACACAGTCTCTTTGTGACCGTTCTGTGATGCTATCATTAGAGATGTCCACCCATCATTGTTTTTATCATTTATACCTGATCCTTATTCAATTAATAGTAACACAGTCTCTTTGTGACCGTTCTGTGATGCTATCATTAGAGATGTCCATCCATCATTGTTTTTATCATGTACATTACCTTCATTTTCAATCAATGTTAAAATAGTTGCAGTGATGCCCCCATAATTGATGTCAGACCATTGTTGTATTTATCATTAACGTTCGCCCCATTTTCAATTAAAATTGTAACCGCTTCTGTGTAACCGTACAGGGACGCTATATTGAGAGCTGTTAATCCATTATCGCCTTTATGATTGACATGGGCCCCATTTTGTATGAGAAGTTTGACAGTCTCTTTATGATCATTATTCAAAGCCTGCATCTGGCGTGTCTGATTGCTATTTGCATTCCCATTATTTTGTAAAACATTTTCAGAAATACTTTCCGATCTATTTTCATTTTCCTTCTTACAAAATGCCATGATGGGTGTGAAACCATGTATCCCCATTTTATTAATCTCTGCACCTCTCTCTAGTAGCAATTTTATAATTTTTGGGTTACAATAATACGATGCAAGTAAAAGCACTGTCCAGCCATCGTTTGTTGTCATATTGACATTTCTAATTTCTTTAATAAGCTGTATGAGTTTTTTCTTTTTATTAAATGTAAATGCCAGTCTAACTTTTGTCAAGATGTCGATGTTAGGAAAAATAGTACATGCCATGTCCAATTGAAATTGATTAGATTTATTTGTAAGGTTTACTGAAATGTAAGTCTAATGATCAAACTAGTCATTTAAATACAGTGAGAGCCTTCCTGAAAAAAGAAGTAATTTTTGTTTTAAAAAACTGCATATCAAGAATTTTGATTACAGTTATTAACCAACTTTAAATAATTTAATTATATAAACCCTAGAAATCTATGTAATTGGCTTCCTCTTGTGATTCATTCTTTTTAAAGATGTTTTGACTTCTGTACTACAGTTATACTTGATTAATGTCTTTGAAATGACAGGAATTTGGGGGAATATATGTGGATCATTTTCAATCGGTGAAAATGACGTAGTTGATACTATTTACTTTCATAGGCTTAAGCTAAATGGACTTTCATTGAAGCTTAGTTGGATGATATTATATAGGTGTCATTGCTCGTAGCATAGGAAATTACTGTATATAAATCTACAGAAATAGCAATCTCTCTCATTTCTCACATTCTCTCTCTCTCTCTCTCTCTCTCTCTCTCTCTCTCTCTCTCTCTCTCTCTCTCTCTCTCTCTTGCCACACACACACATCCGCTTACTTGCAAAATCTATTCGTCAGGTAAGGTTGGGGAAATGTAAATCATTAGTAAAATTTATATTTTTTGTTAGCAATATTTTTTTTTCACTATTGGGATAGCGATACGGCATGTTTGAGAAATACACTAAATTACCTAAGAGATTTTAATTATATTTATAGAGCTATCGTTCAATGATATCAAATAGGAATGCAATGCAATTTAAAAATAAGCATATTTTACCTTTTTGTGTAGATTAGCCTTTTCTTTGCTCCTATTTAGGAAATTTCCAGAATCGGTTATCATTAAGACAAGCTGGTATCATATTGGAAGTTAAAAATCTCATGCACACTGACTTCGTTTTCAGTTAGTAATATTTATATATATGTTTTTACAATTTCAATGAAAATTGATTATCATTATCATGTTAAAAAAAAACATTACAGTGTAAAACAAACTTTGACAGTCTGTTATCTCTACAAGGAAGTGAAATTCACGAAATTGTTTTAGAAACGAGCCCTAAGTTTTGCTGGTACCTGTTTTATTAAAAAGTTATACCTTTTATTAATAAAAAAAAATCTACTTCAGAGCAGGGGATTGTGTGGCTAGCACCGAGCCATGAGCCCGTGACTCTGTTTTGCCAGTGATATTGTTCAGCACATCTCACTATGAAATTACAAAAGGAAGCCTGTTGCTCAATGTGACGATATCCCATATTTAAATAACAATGCAATGCTAGCAATAAGTTTGCATTATAATCTTGATTGATACGATGAGAGAAGACCCGGTTAAAACGGCTTCTCTACCAGAAAGATCACAATATATTAAATTTATAATGCTGTTACTAAAGCTTCTTTTTCAAAAAGACATAAGGCCAGAAAAATTAGTATTATTTAAATATTGATGGTGCACTTTGCATGTTAGGAACAACATCTAGTTTTATACAGTTCTTTGTTAAAGAAAAGAAACGTCACGTTATTCAGGTTCATTTATGCATTCACCAAGAAACTCTCAGTGCCAGGGACAACTGCTCACAAAGATGTCAGCAAATTGTGAGTTACATCATGGCTCAAGCTATTAATTGTCGACAGTTTCAAGCACTTCTTGATGAAGTGCAAGCAAAGTACAAAACTGGGCTTATGCAAAATAATATCCAATGGTTGAGCATAGTTTCTTTTTTGAAATACGAGCTACATTTGAGATTCGAGCACTCTCAGGAACTGACGAACGAGAAATTACAAGAGTTTGAGTTTAATCTAAAAGTGTCAAATTCTCTTTACATTTCAACAAACTACTGAGTTATTTCGTATTATATTTTTTACTTGAATGTTTTTTAAAATCTCTACAACTCTCTTCGAGAATATTTTTGTTGTCTTATTTGCACATGTGCCTTGAGCTGCTTTAAATTTTCTGCAATTACATCAGTGCTCAGATCCATCAGTCACGTTTAAAACAAAGCTACACAATATCTCATATGTTTCTTAACGCAATTTTATTTTCAAAATGCATTTAATCTTCTTTTACGCAAGAATTGCTAATGACTGTCATGGCCGAAAACACTGATTTTTGCCCTTTTCCAGAACCTGCCTTAAAGAGAGATGTCTAAGAAATTAGAAAGTAAACTCACACATTTCTTAATTATAAAGGTTTTCTAATCGAAGCGCTGTTAACAGATGCTCTTAAAATAATCCATCTAGCTGTAAGCTATAATCACAACAATCACAAAGTTTTTGGGTTTGGAATTAATCATACTACACACTTTGACCATCACTTTTAGTTATACGTTTTTGCAAGTATATTACTTTGTTAAAAGTATTAACTTCAACGGCCTGTTATATTTCAGATCATTTAAATTCTATTCATTCATTTACTGAAACAATGAGTCAACTGAAGGCTAATGATACTCCTCAAATTTAAATATTGCATACATTGTTGGAATAATAAAATAATCAACAAGAAAATCATTTTTTAATAAAAATGAAATTCCAGAAATCTTCTACGAAAATAAAGATGATTAACACCACACGACATCTAAATTGATCTTTAATCACGAATACTAACTATCGAATAAAAGTCATACATCTAATGGAGACACACTTTTATACATTACATTTTCTTATTTTTTAAATTTAATTTCAGGAAGATGATGCTACAGTGAAATTATCAGAGTTTACTTATTTTTTTTAATACTAAAGACAGTTAATCAAACATGGTAGAAAAAAACTCAATTCTAATTATTATATTTATGTATATCTTATTATATTTATGGAGGTTCAAAGTTTCTGTACAATAGATTGAAATCCCTTAAAATTCAGCTATTAATATTTTATTTAAAATGAAGTTGCTGGCTAATTTCTAAACTCTTGAAATGATGCAAGAGATGATTCATAGAGCTTTAAGATAATCTAAACACGGGGGTCTAATTCCTAATGGAAAGACCTCCGGGATGAAGTTATCATTGGAATAAATATTAGTGGACGCTCTGGTGTTGAATGGCAATGATTGAAAATTGTTGCGGGAAGTTGGAAAATTAGTGATGAGTGAGTGAGTGCATAAAAAACTACATTTGGGCCCCCGGTGCCCAGCAAAGGATATTTTAAATATTACTTCACCTGCTGCCATCATGTAAGTGTATTTAACAACCCCCAACGTTTCTATTGGGAAATAGGAAAATTAGTTCTTTTCAATTTGTACATAGCATATAGTAGGAAAAAACACATTTTTGAGGCCCCGGCCCCAATGAATGTGAATTTTAAAATTATATTACGTCAATTTTCGTCGTGAGAGGGTACCCAACAACTTCCAAAAGTTTTATGCTTCTACCTACATGGCGAATGGGAGAATTAGTGATTTTTAATTTTTATATAGTTAATATTAGGAAAAAACTACATTTAGGCCCCCCTAGCCCAAAGTAAGGGATGTTTTAAATAATTATTCACCTGCTACCTTCGTGGAAGTGCATTAAAAAAAACCCCCAAGTTTCATGCCTTTAGTCTATTCAGGAAATAGGACAAATAGTGATTTTCAATTTTTATATAGCACATATATGGAAAAAACACGTTTTGGGGCCCCGGCCCTCATGAGTGTGCATTTAAAAATTATTTTACGCCAAGTTTTATGTTTTTACCTAAACGATGAATTGTGGAATTTGTGATGAGTCTGTTTTTAAAATAAGAAAAATATATATATTTGGGCCCCCGGCCCCCTATGAGTGGAAATTTACCATTCTCTTTCACCAACTTTCATCGGGAGATCCTACTAAACAACTTACCAAAGTTTCATGCTTCTACCTACTTAGGGAAAGGGAGAATTATTGATGTTCAGTTTTATATAATTTATATTAGGGAAAAAACCACATTTGGCCCCCCGGCCCCCAGTGAGAGATATTTTAAATATTTTTTAACCTGCATCCATTGTGAAAGTGTAATTATCAATTCCCCAACGTTTCATGAGTCTACCTACTCGAGAAATAAGAGAATTAGTGATTTTAATTTTTTATAAATCCTATGACTGAACTGAACTGAACTGCCCCTTAACCCGACGCTGGGTCGTTGGGGCACCATTTTGAGCTACGCACTATCTCATGCCATGTGTCACGGTTCTGAGCTGCATTCTGGGAATCGCTAAATGACAGGCCGGTCCACTCTTTGAAATTGTCCTCCCAACTCTTCCTTGGTCTGCCTCTTTTCCTTCTTCCCTGGACTGTGCCTTGCAATATCGTCTTTGAGAGACCTCCAGATCTTGTCACGTGTCCGTACCATCGTAGTTTCCTCTTTTTAATGGAGGTGAGAAGGTCCTCGTAAGGGCCAATGACAGCACTTATTTTGTCGCGGACCGCTTCGTTCGTTATGTGCGCCGTGTAGTAGATGTTTAGTACTTTTCGAAAACATCTCATCTCTAGCGCATTTATCTTTTTTGGAGGTCTGCGGTTAGCGCCCACGCCTCACAACCATACAGGAAGACTGCGATGTCAGTGTTCCTGTATAAATCCTATAAAAAAAATAAAAAAACGTTTTTGGGGCCCTGGCCCCCATGAGTGTGTATTTCAAAATTCTTTTACACCAACATTCGTCGTGAGAGGGTACTTAACAATTACCCAAAGTTTCATGCTCCTACCTATACGGAAAATTTGAGAATTTGAGATAAGTCTGGTTTTTTATTATAAAAAATATATTTGGGACCCCGGTTCCCAATTAGAAGGAATTCTAAAATTCTTTTTGCCCATTTTCGTCGCGAGCTTGTACTCGAAAAATTATCAAAGTTTCCCAAAATTTAAAGTTCTACATACTCGGCACAAAAGAAAAAATAGTGATTTTCAACTTTTACAGAAATTGAGAAATAGTTTTTGGGCCCCCAGCCCCACATAATTTGGAATTTTAAATTTCCTTTTTTTGTCGTGAGAGGGTATTCAACGTCTTCCCATATTTTCATGCTCCTACCTACACGGAAAGTTGGAGAATTAGTGATGATTGAGTGAGTGCATTAAAAACTATATTTGGACCTCAGGCCCCCATAAGGTATATTTTAAATATGTTTTCACCTGCTACCATCGTGGAAGTGTATTTAAGACCACCCCCCCCCCCCAAAAAAAAAAAGTTGCACGCCCTTAACAATTCGGGAAATAAGAGAATTATAGATTTTCAATTTTTATATAGATCATATAAGAGAAAAAAAAACGGTTTCGGGGTCCGGCCCCCCATTAGTTTGTATTTCAAAATTCTTTTACACCAACTTTCGTCGTGAGAGGGTACTCAACAACTTCCCAAAATTTCATGCTCCTACCTACATGGAAAATTGGAGAATTAGTGATGAGTCTGATTTTTAATATTAGAAAAACTATATTTGGACCCACGGCCCCTCATGAGAGGAAGTTTTAACATTCTATTTCGCCAATTTTCGTCGGAAGCGTGTACTCAAAACATTTCCAAAGTTTCATGCTCCTACCTACACGATAAATAGGAAAATTGGTGATTTTCAATTTTTATAGAGCCAATATAAGGGAAAAAATCATTTGGCCCCCCGGCCTCACATGAGCGAGATTTTAAAAATTAATTTTCGCCAACTATCGTCGTGAGAGGGTACCTAAAAACTTCCCAAAATTTCATTCTCCAGCCTACACAGAAAATATGAGAATTAGTGATGAGTCGGTTTATAATATAAGAAAAACTATATTTGGGCCCCCGCCCCCCCCCCCCATGAGAGAAAGTGTAAAACATTTTTGTCCAATTTTTGTCGGGAGCGTGTACTCAAAAAATTTCCAAAGTTTCATGCTTCTACCTATACGGGAAAAGGGAGAATTAGTGATTTACAATTTTTAAATAGCTCAAATAAGGAGAAAAAAACGTTTTGGGGACCCCGGCACCCATGAATGGGAAATTTAACTATTTGTGTCAAATTATCGTAGAGAGCACGTACTCAATAAATTTCATAAGTTTCGTGCTTCTACCTATACGGGAAGTTGGAGAATTAGTGATGAATGAGTGAGTGAGTGAGTGAATCAGTCATTCAGGGCTTTCCCTTTTATTAGTATACTAGCAATTTACCCGCGCTTTGCTGCGGTGAATTAGGTTTTTAGTTGGCGTTGAAAACCTGCGTTATACCAATTCAAAACACAAATTGATTTTATCTTATCTTAGATATACAGACGCTCCTTCTATACAGAAGATAATTGCGTTCACAGACCATGAGAGATGATCTGTTGGCAAGTGATGCAGCGGTCACAGGCCACGGCTATAGTGGTTCCACGCATTACCCCAGCCGCCTAACTATTGTCTAGTTAGGTACCCATTCGGAGCTGGGTGACTCCGGGACTCCTCAGGCCCCGAGAACAAATCCTCACCTTCGTGTGGATTCGAACTCGTGACCATCGGTATGACAGTCGAGAGCGCTACCTCTCGACCACCACGTCCCAATTTAATCTAGATCATCATAGATTTTCTAAATATATTAAATTCACCGTGTTTGTTGTCTTTCTTTCGTGGTCCAGTGAAAACAATTAACTAACTGACAATTACGGAATTAGTGATGATCAGTTATAATATAATACATAAACTACATTTGGGCCTCCGGTCAGGACAAAAGAGAATCAGTGATTTTCAATTTTTATATATCTCATTTCAGGAAAAAAGTTTTTTGGGGCCCCGGCCCCCATGAGTGGGAAATTTTAATTTTTTTTTTTGGTCAAAATAATCGTAGGAAACATGTACTCAAAAATTTTCCAAGGTTTCATGCTTCTACCTACACGAGAAATAAGAAAATTGGTGATTTTCCATTTTTATTAAGCCCATATTAGGAACAAAAATATTTTGGGTCCCCGGCCCCACATGAGCGAGATTTAAAAAATTCTTTTTAGCCAGTTTTCGTCGTGAGAGGGTTTCAAACAACTTCCCAAATTACATGCTCCTAACTACACCGAAAAGTGGAGAATTAGTGATGAGTCGGTTTTTAATGTAAGAGAAACTATATTTGGGCTCCCGGCCCCCCATGAGAATTAGTTTTAAATTTTGTTTTGGCCAACTTGCGCCGAGAGCGTGTACTTAAACCATTTCCAAAGTTTCATATTTTTACCCATATGGCAAATAGGAAAATTGGTGATTTTCAATTTTTATAGAGCCCATATTATGAAAAAACTTTTTCGGCCCCCAGCCCAACTTCAGCTAGATTTTAAAAAATCTTATTCGCCAATTTAGTTGTTTTTTAACATCCAACAACTTTCCAAAGTTTCATGCTTCTACCTACACGGGAAGTTGAAGAATTAGTGATGAAGTTAAGAACAATTTTTGGGCCCCCGGCCCCTCATGAGCGAGGTTTTAAAAATTCTTTGACAAAAATACTGATTTTTAGTTTTTAAATTTGGGCCCCCATCCCCCTGTAAGAGAAATTTTTAAAATTATTTCACCTGCTAGCATCGTGAAAGTGTATATGTAAACTCCCCAACATTTGATGAGTCTACCTACTCGGAAAATAGGAGAATTGGTGATTTTCAATGTTTATATAGCTAATTTAAAGAAAAAATCGTTTTCGGGGCCCTAGCCCCCATGAGTGGGAAATGTAATATTCTCTTTTGCCAGTTATCGTCGGAAGCATGTACTGAAAACATTTCTTAAGTTTCATGCTTCTACCTACACGGGAAATAGATGAATTATTGATTTTAAATTAGCATATAGCTTATATAAGGAGAAAAACAATTTTGGGGCCCCGGCCCCCATGAGTGTGAATTTCAAAATTCTTTTTCGCCATTTTTTGTCGTAAGAGTGTCTCCAACAACTTCCCAAAGTGTCATGCTTCTACCTATACGGGAAGTTGGAGAATTAGTGATGTAGACAAAAAAGTTTTTGGGCCCCCGGCCCCACATGAGTGAGATTTTCAAAATTATTTTTCGCCATTTCATTTTAGTCCGAGGGTACCCAACAACTTCCCAAAGTTTCATGATTCTACCTACACGGGAAGTTGGAGAATTAGTGATGAATCAGTGAGTCAGTCAGTCAGTCAGTGAGTGAGGGCTTTCCCTTTTATTAGTATACTAGCAATTTGCCCGCGCTTTGCTGCGGGAAGATGGAGTATTAGTGATAAGTGAATGAGTGCATAAAAACTATATTTGGTCCCATGGCACCCAGCAAGGGATATTTTAAATATTTTTTCACCTGCTGCTATCGTGGAAGTGTATTTAAAAAAACACCCAACGTTTTATGCGTTTACCTATTTAGGAAATATGAAAAATAGTGCTTTTCAATTTGTATATAGCATATATTTGGAAAAAACACGCTTTTGAGGACCCGGCCCCAATGATTGTGAATCTTAAAATTATAATACGCCAATTTTCGTCGTGAGAGGGAACCCAACGACTTCCAAAATTTTTATTTTTTACCTACACGATGAATTGTGTAATTTAAGATGAGTCGGTTTTTAATATAAGAAAAAGCTATATTTGGGCCCCCGACCCTCAATGAATGGGAATTTACAGTTCTCTTTCACCAACTTTCATCGGGAGATTGTATTAAACAACTTGACAAAGTTTCATGCTTCTACGTACATGGGGAAAGGGAGAATTATTGATGTTCAGTTTTTATATAGTTTTATATTAGGAAAAAAAACTACATTTGCCTCAACCCCTGCCCCCCCCAGTAAGAGATATTTTTAATATTTTTTAACCTGCTACCATCGTGAAAGTGTAATTATCAAATCCCCAACGTTTCATGAGTCTACCTACTCGAGAAATAGGAGAATTCGTGATTTTCAATTTTTATACAACTCATATTAGAAAAAAAAAGTTTTTTGGGGCCCGGTCCCCATGAATGTGTATTTCTAAATTCTTTTACACCAACATTCGTCGTGAGAGGGTACTTAACAGTTACCCAAAGTTTCATGCTCCTAACTACATGGACTATTGGAGAGTTAGCGATAATTCAGTTTTTAATATAAGAAAAATGTATTTAGGCCCCCGGTCCCCAATTAGAGTGAATTTTAACATTCTTTTTGCCAATTTTCGTAGGGAGCTTGTACTCTAAAAATTTAAAAAATTTCATTCTTCTACCTATATGGCAAATAGGAGAATTATTGATTTTCAATTTTTATATAGCTCATATTATGGGAAAAAAAACGTTTTTGGGGTCCCAGCCCCCATTAGTTTGGAAATTTAACTTTCTCTTTTGCCAATTATCATCGGAAGCAAGTAATCAAAAAATTTACAAAGTTTCTTGCTTCTACATATATTGGAAATAGGAGAAGTAATGATTTGAATTTGTAAATAGCTCATATAAGGGGGAAAAAATTTTTGGGGCGCCCCATAATTTTTTGCCCCCCTTACCCCATTTAGTGGGATTTAAACAGTCCCTTTCGCAAATTATTATTGGCAGATTGTACTCAACAGCTTTCTAAAAGTTCATGCTTCTACTTAAATCGGGTATGGGAGAATTGGTGATTTTCAGTTTTTAAATTTGGGCCCACGGCGCCCAAGTAAGAGATATTGTAAATATTATTTCACCTGCTAGCATCGTGAAAGTGTATTTATCAACTCTTTAACGTTGCATGAGTCTCCCTACTCGGGAAATAGTAGAATTGTTGATTTTTAATTTTTATATAGCCCATATAATGAAAAAATTGTTTTTGGGGCCCCAGCCCCCATAAGTGCGAATTTTAACATTCTCTTCTGCCATTTATCGTCGGAAGCATGTACTCAACGAATTTCCAAAGTTTCATGCTTCTACCTAAACGGGAAATATAAGAATTATTGATTTTTAATTAGTATTTAGCTTATATAAGAAAAAAAGTTTTTGGGGCCCCGGCCCCCATGAGTGTGAACTTCAAATTTCTTTTTCACAAATTTCGTTGTGAGAGGGTACCCAAAAACTTCCCAAAGTTTCATGTTTCTACCTACACGGAAAACAGAACAATTCGTGATTTTCAATTTTTATATAGCTCATATAAAGGAAAAATGTTTTTGGGGCCCTAGCCCCACATGAGCAAGAT
>MUZC01003043.1:1184771-1200705 GCA_002072015.1 Radix auricularia
AAAATTCTCCTCATGGTCATCGAGAATATGCCAAAAATGCGTTCAATTGAGGTCAGTTACTTTGTTATTTCAAAGCATATATTTCGAAGTGTAGTGGTTATTACATTAGTCTAACACGCGGAAGTTCGTTGGTTGAAGCCCCAGCTAATACATTACATTTTTTAATTTTTAAAAATGTTTGTGTTTGTGCCCTTTTATTTACAACTTTCTTTTCGAACATGACTTCGCAATACGGCTGGAGGCTTTGTTTCTCCACATTGGCATAATGACTCCGTGCTCTCCGTTGTACTCAGTGACAGAAAAGCAGTCACACACTCTCCTCAACAAATACTTTCATAAAATGAATACCTTAGGCGCCCTCCTTCGCTCTCCAGGCACGCGCAACTGTGTGTACCCGTAGCAGTGTGTACTTCATCGCTCCTGTGTTCTCAGTCACTTTGATAATCTCCTACAGTCGTCTGAGCCACGTTGCATTTCCATATTTCTCTTCGATTCCGGCTGGTTTAATTTGCTAACAGGGCCACGTTCAAAAAGATGTCTGTATCTTCCAAAACCTGTTCTCAGTCACGGACAATTGTATGTTGCTCTCTCCAGAGTTCCTTCTTTTCATTCACTCACGTTCGTTTGCCCAAACACACCCCATTTGGTCAACTGTGTTTTTCAGGAAGTCTTCACCCGTCACTAAATCATTAGCGGTGTATGCTACGACGCGGGTCGGCTAGTACAATTTAAAACAGTGGAGTCACTGGCACTGTGTGTAACAGTTTCATATAACAAGACCGACTTTTAAAGATGATGAAATGGAATTTTTCCACGCATACAAGGATTTTTAAGAAATTTATTTTAAAACCCCGTAAAAAACTAGTTTTTTACTATAAATCCTTTAAATACGTGGCAAAAGTAAAAGAATGTTCATTATAATAAACATTGCACATACATTCTAAAATCAGTTCTGTCTCATATACAAAAGATTTATTGTAAAACCACTAGAGCAGTCTGCTAAATTACTGCTCAATTTGATCACAGATAAAGGGTTATAAAAACATGTTTAACAAAGTGCGCAATTTGAAACTGGTTTAGCAATTAATAGCATTTACATTTAAAGATCTATTATATAATGCGCCTAAGCGCGTCCGTCAGTGTGTGTGATTCCCTTATGCTCCGCAACTCTAGATTAGTTTTTAAAATTTGAAAATATAGACGTAAAATCATAATGATTTTGGTTTTGAGATTAACAGAGCGTGTGGTTTTGCGCGCCGTAAAAGAAATGAAGTGGCGTCATGAAACTTTTATTATATTAATTTATTTGATGTTACTTTTTATGTTGATAATCCGAGTGTGTGAATAAGCATGTGTGCGATTGTGTTATTATGTGTGTATGTGTGTGTGCGGCTGTGTGTGCGTGTGACTGTGTGTTTGTATTACTTGTGAAATAACGATGTATTTCATACATTGCTAAAAGTGAAATTAAATATTGAAAAGACGTTACCAGGTAATGGTTTATGCATAGTTAAAATTATGCACTGGATTATGAAAACATCCGTTAATTTTATGAACAGAAGTTTCTGCCTATGCGTTCTTCGTGGGTGCTTGATTAAAAGATAACGGGAAGTCATTGAATGTGACTTAAAAAAATTGTTAATAAGAAGATCGATCTCCAATCATTTTTTCAGAGATGTTTTTACTTTATGTTTCATTTTAGAAGAAATGAGCCCTTGCGCATTAGTTGGACGATTACTCGCATGAATTGCCACAATGGAAAATAAGCAGTGAAAAGAACTTACAGTCGCTATTGAAATTGCATTATTTATAGTTGTAATATGTAATGGGTAAGATTGAGGATGATTGGCGCATATTTTTTTTAAAAAATGAAATGGAACCTTTCTAAAATTTTAAATTGTATTTTACAATAATAAATCACACGAAGATGGGTCGAACTAATTTCTCTTAGTCTTTGTTTAATAACTATAGAAATAAATGTAACGAAATAATTTAATTGCAGACGAAATATACATTTTACATTTTAATATAAGCTTTTATTCATCTACGTATATAATCGGATGGAGACAAATTGCACACGGGCTTATAACAAGTCAAAATTACAGAGAATGAAATTCCTTAATAGAAAAATTAACACGGAACCGCTTTTGAAGCATTTAACAAGTAAACATTTTTTTGTTAGGAGGAAGATGTATTTCTCTTAGGTGCTTACTTAATACAAGTAAGTGTTTTGGATCGATTTCATTATAAGCTGACATTAAGGAAATTCGTATTGATAGTAAATGCTCAGGGATTTTAAATAATAAAATGGTAATTGTATAAGCGTTTATACACGGTTGTAAGGGTGGGGTTAAGTAGCGAAATTGTAATTTTTATAAAGAGGGTCAACTTTGTGAACTATTTGAAGGATGCTTTTCATTTCTTGGGTCATGAGTTTATAATATTGCCGAGCCCTGAGTGGCACTATTTCTTAGCCACTAATAATATCCTTTTTGCAAAGATTAAGAAAAACAGCAGTGTAAAATTTTAAGCCCAAACCTTGCGATTCAACGTGTGTTTTTTAAACATATAGACAATATTCAAAAATCTCCCCAAACTTACGCATTCCAATGACATAAGTATTGAACAGCTCAATAAATATAAATCTAATTTGTCTTAAATAAATGCCATGCATAAACTGTAAAGGAATGGATGTTGTGGATTAATTAGTAGATGAAAGATAAAGCTTACGTTAAAAAAGACTTATTGCTAGAATAATTCAATATTACGTATTTTGGTTAAAACTGTAGAGTTGTCTATTGGTGCAAGTTTGCGCGTGTGTGTGGGAGGGAGGGGCTATGTGCGTATGTGTGTGTGATTTGGTTATTTCTATGTCTGCTAATGTTGCGCCTCTAACATGACAACCAGTATTTATCTTCTTAAACAACTAATATTTGTTTGACTTTACGTCTCATAATTGTTTTCTTTATTGTAATATATTATCGGGAAAATTATATTGCAAGCTGGTATGATTTTTTGATAAATCAGTTAACTTTATGCAGGCAAATAACAACATTAAATCCCTAAATATATATATATATAAATAAAAAGAATTACGGACACTGCGACCCGGACTTTCGACCCAGCCAGTTCGACCGCAGGACGTTTCGTCCCCAGAACGCTTCGACCCCAAGACTTTTCGACCCCAGGAGGTTTCGACACCTGTCGGTTCGAGCACGGACAGTTCGACCCCGGACGATTCAACCCCGGGCTATTTGACCCCCCTCCCCGGACAGTTCGACCACAGGACGTTTCGACCCTACTAAAGTAAACCGGCAGGGTACATTTTCAGGTGTTTCTTTAAAACAAATTAACTCATATATACCTTAATTTAGCAACAATATTCACATAATTAATATCTGGCCCTTCTTAGCTTAGAAGTAGAAACAATGTTTTGGAGAGCTTTTCCCACGAAAAAAGTAATCTTAAAACATGTATTTTACTCTAAGACCTAACGAATGATGAAACATCCATTTTTAAAAATTGGTTACATTTCTCGAATAATGCAGTTGCATGACATACGCTTCGGGTAAAAACTGTACTTTAAGATGTAAATATATCAAGTGTTAAGAAATATCACGGGTAATAAGAATTATATTGTCGGGAATTTAGGGCGGTTAAGGCGCTAGAGTATGTTTGGTCTTTGAGGTGCCGCGGGACTAACGGGCGAGTCCAGATGACCAGAGGTGCGAACTTGGGAATCAAAGGACATAGGAACCGCGAACGAGGCTTTGAAGACGAAAACTGACCAGGCGGGCAAATTATCTAGCCCGGGTGTCCGGTAGGGCAGACTGAAATACTCGCCGTACGGTAGATGAAAGGAGCCGACGAGGAAAGGGGGGATTACTGACCATGACGGGGTACGTCAAACCCACCTACCCCCGTCTTATCTAAGGGGTGGTACAATTTGATTGACAGTTGACCTTCGGACAGTGAGAGTCGGAGGGGGCGGAGTCTGAGAGAATGAGAACGACATTTGTTATTCTGGTAGAGTATATATCATGCGTTATTAAAGGGGTTCGAGCATGGTGAAAGAAACCCATCAAACGATCTGAAAGGGAGGATGTGGTTGAGCAGGCCAGGGCCCTACATTGGCTGTAGATGGAAGGATGTGGTGGAGCAAGCCAGGGCCCTAAATGGGCTGTAGAGCCACGGATGATAATGATAATGCTATATTAAAGCAGAAATACCAAAATTGATGGGTAATATTTAAATTAATGATATTTTTATTTTTCTCGACACACATATCGTTTTTTTATTAAGAACGGGTTTGATTTATAACTACCCTAATTTTCAGATGCGTTTACATTCATTTTTAAGGAGAATTTGAGACCCAAAATCAAAAAAAGTTATTCTTATTGTGCCTACCCCGTAGCGTAGCACGGGTATTTTGCTCGTAGGGAAATATTTTTAAAAATTATCGTCAATATAATACGCACAGCACAGCACGACGGGCAAAAAATAAAAAAAATTGTTGTTCAATTTAATTCACACCGCGACACTCATGCACAAATAACATTTAGAAATATAGAGAGGATCTAAAAATTAATTTATTTAATAGCAGTACATTCGATCGATCTAAAATTTTGATGGATCATTTTTATCATCAGCACGAGTCTTTCTGCAAAGTTTCAGCTCGCTAGCATTGAGGAAAGTGGTTAAAAATCGATCTATAATTCTTGCGGCAAGCAAGCTAGGTATCAAGCAGACGCCACAAGACAATATAAAAGTTTTGAAAACTCGAAGTAGTTTTAAAACGCAATTTCCAACAAAGAATATCCATTTTTTTTTTCAAGGAAATTAATTCTAGATTACATTAAAAGTCGATTCAAATCAGTAATTCTACAACTAAACCAAATATGACGTCATATTATCCCCTCATGCTACATCACACCAAGAATGTGTCAATATAATGCTCACCTTGAAACAATCTAACATAATCATTCACAAAGCGGTAAAAACCCATTAACTATCATTCTAGATAACATTAAAAGTCATTTCAAATCAATCATTTTGAAACTAAACAGAACAATAGATATCTACAATCTACAAATTGCTGCAATAATTACTTGAGTCGAACAAAGTGAGATTTTTCTCCACCATTGTTCTAAATATTATTAGCTATTGTTTGGCGTTTGCTTTAACCATATAGATGTTATGATTGGGTAGAAATTGACAAAATACTGAATTTTTAAAGGATATTTTTGGTTTTCCGGGAAAACCAGTAAGCCTTTTCAGTAATCTTTTGGGTCATCCTTGGAGTATTTGCAAAAGACTACCTGGTATGGTTCAGGAAGAATTGCATGTGCAAGCTCAAATATTAGAAACATCTGCACTGACATTTTAAATAGATAAACGCAATTCCCAAGGGAAATTGGGTTAATTACATAAAATCTTATAATTGTATTCGTAAAGTACACAAACATATGCATAATATAAAAACTAATATATTAATAAAATTTCTCTGTTTAGTAAGACTATTGCAATCATCCATTATAGATGCTGCTTAACATATGTAAAATACAATAAACACAACAATACCACGCTTTAGAAAAATAATTACACAGCTAAAGTTAAAAAATCAGTTATATAATAAAATACTTATAACATAAAAATCAGTTATATAATAAAATACTTATAACATTAAATACATACATATAAAAACAAATAACAACAAATGGCTAAAATGTTAGTGTTATTCCAAACATCAATTTAACTATTTATTTGGCATTTAATTAGCAGCACTAAATAAAATGTTCAATTGATAGCATATCTGTTCAGTTCATTATCATTAAAAGGAACAAAAACAACATCGAAACATTCTTTACAATTGAAAATCTTAACTCATTGTTTATTATTAAAATAACATTATAGACTTATCTTGGGGTGAGTGAAATATTCCCATTAAAGCCAAATTTTACAAGGATGATTAGCAATACAACAGAGTGTAGAAATCTAAAACTTGTCAGATCTTTAAAAGTAAAGAACAATAATTAAATATTTTTTGTTAAAACAACTCGGCAACTTCAAGTTAGAAGATCTAGAAAAATGAAAAATCCCAAAAAGAACAATGTCAGGGAAACATATAGAGTAATGGGGTTTTCCCTCACATTTCAATGTTGATACTTGTTTTTGGTGTGGTGCGCACTGTATGAAAGAGTATGACGTAAAAGAGTGAACGTGATGTAGGGTGAAGGCAGTTGTTGCGAGCGAGAGATCGGCAGTGGTTGTGTGTAAAAGAACTTGGAATTGAAGTTATTAAACTTATCAACGTTACAACGGTGTTGGTTTTTATCTTGAGTTGACCTAACCTTGTGGTCTTTACAAATACCCAGTCAACGACGTAACAAACAACTTGTATTTGAATTTTTAACAAAAAAGAAACTAAACGGCGTAATGAACTTTGTTTTGAACAAGCACATGTCATGATGGCAACATAAAACAAAGAAACATGCGATCAAAATAAATAAGAGGAAAAGACGTAAATAGGGTTAGGGTTGGCCTGACAGGACGTAACAAAACAGCGAACGTTTTGGCAAAGATCCATTCTTCTGCAGTGTTACTTTGAAATCGAATGTGAAACCTCAAAGTCTCTAATAATGATATGTATTGATGGTTCCCTCACCAACATAGTTATCTACGTGTTGAATTTTGACTTGGCTATTGTCTGCATGAAGATTTTGAACCGATGGGAAATAAAAAAAACTGAAATAGTCAAGCAAATAATATTATTAAAATTTGCTTAGTGGTTCATCTATTATACAGCACATTAATTTTAAGTTATCAAGGAACAAAAATTAGGAAGTTAGTAACATTGGACAAATGTTTCATGTATAGATCTATATTTTGAATAACAAATGATTTTAAAAAATATATTTTTATTTTATAAAAGTGGGAATACATATTTTAAATCTGGAACCATTTGCAACCTTTTATTTCATTTCATCATCTTCAATCTATCTAAATATTACATCGGCATTCAGGTATTTTAATCTTTTAAATGCTGTGAAAGACCATATAACTGACACACTTAAGACAGATACATTCTAGAGGTGTACCAAATCGGATTTGGACGGATTTATGACGTGAAATCTAACCGGAGCAGAAGCTGGAGTGGATTCATAAAATTGGCAGGATTCCGGATTGTCCGGAGTCGGAACAGTATTTATGAAGAGAAAAATGACTGGATTCCGGATTTGCTGGAGCGAGCCGAAATCCGGTACATACCCCAATAAATACCAAGGTATTAATTAAAATATATAATACTAACGTGTGACCAAGGTAAAATTCAATTAATTTAATGACTAACTATTTTTTAATAATAAAATACCTCATTGAATTAAAAGAAAATATTTTTTATCCTAAGTGTAAATTTGTTATTTGTACAATATGCACATTTGCGCTCTCTCTTGCCAAATGCCGCAATAGCTGAGCCATATATGGTGTCCCGCAGATGGGACCATTTGGACTCAATAGTGTCTATTGGTGGCATTTGTACTAGAGCCTCTTGTAGCCTTTGGGTGTATTCCGCTGTTCTCTCGGGATTCTTGGTGGAAAAGATGCTGATTCGTGATTTGCCCTTGTTTTTGTTGCGATACAGTTTCTTTGTGCAGCAACCTGACCTTGCTAGCCACTAAGGAGTGATCTGTGGCGCAGTCGGCAATGTGGTATCTGCGAGTGAGGAGAACATTGGCCAGTTGTGGGCGTCTTGTGATAATGAGATCTAATTGATGCCAGTGCTTAGAGCGGGGATGCCTCCACGAAACTTGGTGGATTGCTTTGCAATTGAAAAAGATATTTGTGACAGATTGGTTTGAGGCTCACTGGGAGGAAATAAAGCCTGTCAGTACTGAAAAAAGAAATGCTCTGTTAGCCTATAAAGAGACAGGTGGTAACTTTAATCCAACACAAAAGTATGTACACTTTACACATTGATATAATGCGTCTCGCTTTCCGCCACTCTTCTATCTACCATTTTCTTCTTCTTTTTCACACTCAACTGCACAGCCTCACTTGCCACGTGCCCTCTCTCTCAATTACCAATATCCAAATTATCACGTGACGGTACTGAGTATCAGGAAGGGTAGAGATCAGTTTTGCAATCACTGCACTAAGCCATAAACAACAGACAGACTAAAATGTTGGTACTTATTTAAAGTTTACTTATAGTTTTAACCTGATATTATTATTATGATCCAACTCCAACTATACCGGAGATAGGAGCAGTGTTGCGAAATCTAAGTGCCAGATTTTCCTAGGCAGGAGTAAAAAAAATCCCGAATTGGGTTAAAAATTCCCACATGCATTAAAAACTTGGGATAAAAACCTGAAAAGTGGCAACTTTAATTAAATGCTTTCGCATTCATTTTAATGACTTTGGACCTACAAATTAAAAAATAATAGATATTTCTGCATTTTAAGGGCAATTCTTAATAGAGTACTTTCAATTTTTATTTAATCTATACTTTTTTATTTAATAACTTGGCTACAAAGCCAAAATATAGATTATACTTTTGAATGTTAACATTATCAAGTACAAACAAAGTTATTTGTATACTCCTGTAATTTAAATTTGTCCGTGATTGATAAAACTATTTTCTTTTTAATGAATGCTTTTTTATTAAAAATCAATCCATCATACATGGTTACATGGATTGTTATATATTTACATAGTATTACTGATTTGGTCCAATATATGTAACAAACATTTTATGATGATTTGGGCTCTGACTAATTATATATATTATTTAATGGTAATACATTTACACAATCTGTCTGTAAACAGTTTACGGTCAGTGTGTCAGTGACAATGTTGGGAAAAACCTTGCCAAAACGTCAGGAAAAAAAACCTAGATCCAAAATAAAAAACCTAGACACGATAAAAATAAACAAACATTACGTCAAAGAGCCTCCCACCACATCAAAACACAAGTATTTCTTATTTGAAAATGAGCATGTTTAAAATTATTTTTATTTTATTTTCATTCAAGAATGTATTTAATTGTTAAAATTGGTCAATCTCTAAAAATTCCCATTATTTAGGCAAAATCCTTAAAATTCCCTATTTCGCAAAATTCCCACGATTACGGAAATTTCCCCCGAATTCGCAACACTGATTAGGGGAATCCTAAGATATTCATTATTAAGTTGTCTGTTTAAAGAGAACGATGTTAAGTGGCTAGCCACTAGGTCCAGAGTATATGAATTTTTGAACACTCCAGATTTATCAAGTCAAAAAATTTAAATAACGTTAAATGTAATAAAAGTATAGTTTTCTGTTTTTGAAATAACTATATCAATAAAAATGTATTTTTTATTTGAATTAAAAATTTCTAAGGGAATAATATTTGATATATAAAATAAAATGTGCAAGCAATACAAAAGATAATATCATGTTGAACAGACTTGTTGATTGCAATTAGATTTTCTCATACATCTTGCCACTTTTTGTTATCTTAATTACGATGTCACGTTCAGTAGGTCGATATCAACGCTTGTTAGTGCGGCGTTCATGGAAAATACAATGAGATGAACGTCAATTATGACAATAAGTAGTTATTTAATGTGTAGTTTTTCCCATATACCAGGGTTCCAAAATGATTTTATTTACACTTACATATGCTAAAAAGATTTTTGAAATGTGTTTTATACAATATACTGTAATAATAAAAATAACCATTAAACACCTCTATCAAACTAACAGATACGTCTGAGGAAATTAGAAACATCTTCTAATATCAACAACTCTTGATGGCAGACAGACAACAATAACTAGCAGACAAATTTTACTTACCGGAAATTCTAACACTCAGACATCTCTAACTTTTAGGAAACACGAACAATCATACAGCTCTAACAGACAAGCAAACCTAACAATCATACGTATCTTATAAAGTGACAGATTACATTACAATAAGTTAACTCCTACAGACTAGCAGACAACACAATTATATAGACAACTCTTAAGGAGAGACATACATTAAAAACATACAACTCTTACAGACGTACAGGCAACAATAACAACAGACAATTTTTACAAACTGACAATCATGGCAGACAACACTAACATCCATTGGTTTGTGACATGTAACTGACAGTTGATAGCGGGCAGAGATAACCTCTAATCACCACAACTTTTTACATTTTAAAAATTATTTTTATATGTCATGTATTGACCACATATTCACACTCAGAACTATCATCGAAGAATCTGTTGAATATCAATCCCAGCTTATTATAAATTTTGTTGATTTCCAAAAAGCTTTCGACAGCCTCAACCGACCTACACATTGGAATCTCCTTAATATCTATGGTTTCCCAACAAAATATGTGAACGTTATTAAAGCTTTTTATGCAGATTCACGTTGCTGTGTGAAAACTGAGGCCGGAAATTCTGACTGGTTCCCAGTCGAAACAGGGGTGTGTCATGTCACTAATGTTGTTTGGAATAGCAATCGATTGTGTCATCCGAAAATGCACAGATGCCAAATTAGGTATCAAATGGTTCGAAAACAATACATTGGGAGACCTTGACTTTGGAGATGACCTGGCTATTTTAAGCTCAACGCATTTGAACATCCAAGAAAAAACAGAACGTCTCCAGCATTTTTCATATCAAATTGGTCTTGAAATCAACACAACCAAAAAAAATCATGGACCTCACCAACCAATCCAATGATATAAAACTTTAATGATCAAACTATAGAGAAAGTAACCAACTTCACTTTTTTAAGAAGCAAAATGTCATATAATGGAGATACAACATCAGATATAATGACTCGAATTGCGTTGGCGTCAAGTGCTTTTAACAAACTTACAAATATTTGGAGATCAAAGACAATTAGCAAGCATACAAAACTTAGGCTATTCAACTCCTGTGTAATCCCTGTATTAGCGTATGGATGCGAAAGCTGGAAATCCACTAAAAATAGATTTAAAAAATAGTTGCATTCGAAAACAAATGCTTCCGAAAAATTTTCAATATAAAATGGAGTGATTTCAAATCAAATGAAGCAATAAGAAAAGAAACCAACCAAGAATTTGTGTCAAATTTTATAAGGATAAGACGATGGAATTACATCGGTCATGTTCTTCGAATGGACGAGAGAAGACTCCCACGTCAGGCTCTCATGTTGACACCTAAAGGCAAAAGAAAACAAGAAAGACCAAAAGAAACACTGCGTAGAACAAACATAAGAGAATGCTCAACCATAGGTCTAAGTCTAAGAAATAACCAGGACTTAATACAATTAGCAACGGATCGTCACAAATGGAAATCCATGACCTCTGCCCTATGTACCGTCTTCGGCCCGAGAGGAAATAACTAACTAACTATAAAATATCGAGAGGATTGTATGACAGAATTATATATTTACAATGCAGTTGTTGACTTCGTTAACAGACCAAGATCACATCAGCGCACATTCGTTATTGTTAACAGATACACTCAAAGCATTACAAATAAAATGCAAATATTTATTTAAACTCCATTATTTTACATTTATGTAACAATTAAATATATATCAATGTCTATTATGTTGATAACTATCAATGCAGTCCCGTTGTCTGGGGACATTTTTGAATATTAAACCATACTATTTACATAAGTATATTTTATAAGCTTTACAAGCTTACACCGTCTTTGGTAGATGGTGATGTAGCTGTGAGGACTTTATGATGTGTTTTTGAAAAAAAAAGTTTTAAAAATTTCTCACCTAAATGAAACATTACACACCGACCCGTAACACTTTGCGCCTACTTGAAACAGTACTCACCTAATACTGAAATGGTACTCAAATTATTAAGTTCAGATTCACAGACAAATACCTAGATACCAAAATCTATCTGATTTTTTTTTGTACTCAGAAAGATACAAAGCGTCGATCAAATTTTGAAGAAATACAATACTAAAAAACCTAAATACTAAAAATTATTGTCAAAACACTTCGTCAAGAAAGCTAAGATTTAGTTAATTTTTAGGACACTGACGTCAATGGTCACGAATCGTGCACAGAAATCAGAGACTCCTAAAATCGGCTCAATACCCGGACTGAAGTTTTACCGGAAACACTTTTGGATCTTCTTGGTTTATTGTTTCATACGGAGATAACATATTCCCAAATCGGTGCATTTCACTGCAAATACCTCAAACAATTGATGTTTCCATTGTAAGCTGTGAGTGGTCCTTAAGCAAACTGAAGCTTATTTTGTTTCAATTACGTGCTTCAATGGAACAAGATCATCCGAGTGATCTCCTTAGCATCGAAAGAGGAACCATTGAAAATATTGATTTTGACATTTTGATTGACAAGCGAATAAAGGAGGATCAATTTAATGACGATAAGTCTATTCCAGTCATGTTAAATTTGTAGAGAATATATATGTTTAGCGCAATCTCCCTTCAGACAAATTGCGTTTATATATTTGAAATTGCTGACCTGGCTTTTCAAGCTTTGAATAGCAACTTCTCCTGATAGATAGATAGTTAGATAGATAGATAGATAGATAGATAGATAGAAAGATAGATAGATAGATAGATAGATAAATAGATTGATAGATAGATAGATAGATAGATAGATAGATAGATAGATAGATAGATAGATAGATAGATAGATAGATAGATAGATAGATGGAGGGATGGATGGACGGATGGATGGATTGACGGATGGATGGATGGAGGGATGGATGGATAGATGGATAGATGGATAGATAGATAGATAGATAGATAGTTAGATATATAGATAAATAGATAGATAGATAGATAGATAGATAGATAGATAGATAGATTGATAGATAGATAGATAGATAGATAGATAGATAGATAGATAGATAGATAGATAGATAGATATATAGATAGATAGATAGATGGATGGAGGGATGGATGGACGGATGGATGGATTGACGGATGGATGGATGGAGGGATGGATGGATAGATGGATAGATAGATAGATAGATAGATAGATAGATAGATAGTTAGATATATAGATAAACAGATAGATAGATAGATAGATAGATAGATAGATAGATAGATAGATAGATAGATAGATAGATAGATAGATAGATAGATAGATAGAAGTATTATCTTCTTACCGTAATATAATAATTTAAAATACGCGGATGTCTTGCACGGTCAGGTCTGTATTGGTACTGTTTTACCTGAGCCTTTTTATAGGCGTTGGTGAACCCCTTAACATCAAACAAAGCCCACTGCGTGACATATTATTTACAATCCCGAGTACTAAACATACAATAAAATGAAAACAAGGCTAAAACTGTTAAAAGAAAACCATGTTTGAAGTTTTTTTTTACATAAAGCCTCTGAAATCACTTGATCAATAGGATTTCTTTGATAAAAAGGTCACATATGGTACATTTACATCTTATAATAAATCCAAAATCCCCCAAACACTATAATGTAGCCTCATGTTTTGCTCAGATCTATGTAACCTCATGTGTGCCCCAGAAACTGTTTAACCTATGATGTATAACGTATTGTGATTTATGTAGTTAGTATGATATTAATGTTTCTTTTATTAATATATGTATTGTTATTTCCATGTAAATAGCGCTGTGAGCCCGGCTCCTTGCTGGGATACAGCGCTATATAAATTATCGTTATTATTATTATTATTATAAACTCATGTATGTCTCTGAAACTATCTAACCTCATGTGTGGCTCAGACACTATGTGATTCAGAAAATATGTTACCTTATGTGTGTTTTGAATCTGATTAACCTCATGTGCACCACAGAAACTATGTAACCTCATGTGTGGCTCAGAAACTATTTAACCTCATGTGTGGCTCAGAAACTATTTAGCCTCATGTGTGGCTCAGAAACTATTTAACCTCATATGTGGCTCAGAAACTATGTAACCTTATGTGTGGCTCAGAAACTATGTAACCTCATGTGTGGCTCAGAAACTATGTAACCTCATGTGTGGCTCAGAAACTATGTAACCTCATGTGTGGCTCAGAAACTATGTAACCTGATGTTTGGCTCAGAAATTATGTAACCTCAGTTTGGGAATCACTGTACTAAGCCATAAACAACAGACAGAAATGTTTGTACTTATTCAAAGTTTAACTATAGTTTTGACCAGATATTGTTATAATCAAACTCCAACTATACCGGTTGTACGAGAATCACAACATATTCATTTGTAAGTTATCTCTAGTTAAAGAGAGCGATGTCAAGTGGCAAGCCACTTGGTCCTGAAATTATAAATAGACTTGCTTAAGTGAAAAGTTTTCAAGTCTAAAATTTAAATAACGTTAAATGTAATAAATGTATAGTTTTCTGTTTTTGAAATAACTACATCAATAAAAATGTATTTTTTATTTGAATTAAAAATTTCTAAGGGAATAATATTTGGTATATATAATAAAATGTGCAAGCAATTTCAAAAGATAATATCATGTCGAACAGACTTGTAGATTACAATTAAATTGAGGTTACAGAAAACAATGATAAAAAAGACAAAACATAATACATTTTTGCATCAATTAATTTTAATTCAACGTTATTGTAGTCTGAAAGACTTTATAGCTTTGCAGAAAACATAAATCATATTTTAAAATTTATTTTATGTCTTTAAGGTTTTGACCGCCCCCTTAAAATTATTCACCGCTCCCACCAACGCAACCGTGTTCATCAACTCCCCCTCTCTTTGAACGCTGTAGTGTGCAGCGGGGGGGGGGGGGATGGTAGAGATCACTTTGGAAATCACTTTACTAAGCCATAAACAATAGACAGAGACTGAATTTTTTAAAAATTAATTTATAAATGAAGTTTTGACCAGATATCGTTATAATCCAGCTCCATCTGTACTAAGGATTGGAGAATCCTAACAAATTTGTTACAATGTTATCTCTTTTTAAAGTGATCGATGGCAAGTGGCAGGCTCATTAATTACGTACATATACACGAGTTCCTTTCGTCCTAAATTAACAAGTAAAAAATTTAAATGTAATAACAGTATAGTTTTTAGTTTCTGAAAAAACTACAACAATATAAATGTATTTTTCTTTTAAATTAAAAATTTCTAAGGAATAATATTTGATATATATAATAAAATGTGTAAGCAATACTAAAAGATAATGCCATGTCGAACAGACTTGTTGATTACAATTAAATTGATGTTACTGAAAACAGTGAGAAGATTTTCTCATACATCTTGCCACTTAAAAAAGTTATCTTAATCACGATATCACCTTCAGGAGATCGATATCAACGCTTTTTAGTGCGACGTTCATGGAAAATACAATGTGATGAACGTCAAATATGACAATAAGTAGTTATTTAATGTGTAGTTTTTCCCATATACCCAAGTTCCAAAATGATTTTATTTCCACTTACATATGCTAAAAAGATTTTTGAACTGTGTTTTATACAATATACTGTAATAATAAAAATAACCATTAAACACCTCTATCAAACTAACAGATACGTCTGAGGAAATTAGAAACATTTTCTAATATCAACGACTCTTGATGGCAGACAGACAACAATAACTAGCAGACAAATTTTACTTACCGGAAATTCTAACACTCAGACATCTCTAACTTTTAGGAAACACGAACAATCAGACAGACAGCTCTGACAGACAAGCAAACCTAACAATCATACGTATCTTTTAAAGTGACAGATTACATTACAATCAGTTAACTCCTACAGACTAACAGACAACACAATTATATAGACAACTCTTAAAGAGAGACATACATTAAAAACAGACAAGTCTTACAAACGTACAGACAACAATAGCAACAGACAATTTTTACAAACAGACAATCATGGCAGACAACACTAACGTCCATATATTTAAATATATATTTATATATATTTGTATATACTTTCCCAAATAAACAATTAGCTATTGAGCAGTTTATAATTT
>MUZC01003043.1:1217115-1232386 GCA_002072015.1 Radix auricularia
AGGGGGTCGCGGGGGGGGGGGATTCAGGGGTTAGCAAACTTTGAACTAAAAAAATATTCACTATACTGCAAATTGGCCCTGCTAAATTTGTAGTTTTGCATATAGGTGAATTTTTCACTAATCCCCATAAAGAAGTTATAAGATTAATATCATTCATTGCTATAAGTATAATTTATACATATATTGGCAACATTTATCGAGCCAAAAGAAGATTCAACAAGTGTATGTCAGGTGTTCTTCAAAAGAAGCTGGTTGGTGACGTGCAATTTCAAACATAACAGTAAATTAATTATAACACATTAATTAAAATTAAAAAATAATTGTAACAAAAAAATATTTTGTAAAATCTTTATTGAAAGAACTTCAATTTCCTAGGGGTTATATAAAAAGGATTCACACTAGGGTTGTGGAAATTAACTAATAGATTAATGCTTTCTTTAAAAAGTAATCGGTTAAATTAATTTAATCGATTAAAATTCTATATAGATTTTTTAAAAAATATTTCTCTTTTTTCCATTTTATTAATAACCAGCAGACCTGTCGTGCGTTGCAACGATCTCAGTAAAAATTAAGAATTTTAAGAAACCAGTGAGTGATATATTTTAAAAACAATTATTCCAAAAATCTACACTGAGGTGTGCAAAAAAGTCCAAGTTTCATTGCAAACAGATTAATAAATAACTAGTTGAAAATATTTTTAAAAATAAAAACGATATTAAGGGGCCGGGCATATTAAGAACTGGCATCGGGAAAGAGGAAGGCAGATCGCCAACATCTGCGATTTAAAGATGAAGATGTCTGCAAAAGGGACATGAAGGCGGCCAGAATACACACAAGCGACTAGTATATGGTTAGGCAGAAGATCGATCTACGAAGTGCATAGTTGTAAAGAGAGTGCGTCATAGTAGCCGAGGAGCGAAGAAAAGAGGAGGCAACAGACAGAAGAGCTGGGATATATCCAGTGGCGGATTTAGCTATAGGGCAGGGGGGCGGGTTGCCCCCCCGCGCTCCAGTTCGGTCTAAAATGGCGCCCCCCCTGAGACGCCCTCATGAACACTAAAAAGGTGTAATTAGAGCAGAAAAAAGATTGCTAAACACGAACATTTTAATCAACACTAAACTGCAATACGACAATATTGGCTTGCTAAATATCTTGTTTCAAAACTGTAATATCTGCTTTGGTCAGTCAGGAGCGTCGCTAAGTGAAAAGAATAGAGAAGTATTGAAACGAATGATAGACGTGACGTTTTTCTTAACAAAATGGTTTGCCATTCAGAGTACATAGAGAAATTTCTTGCTTTAGACTTTAGTGTTGGTAGTTGTAGAAATACTTGAAATATTTGTTAAATTTTAAGTTTATTAGCCAAGTATGATTCCACTTTGGACAGTCATCTAGAGTTAAAAAGAAAAATCAAATTTATTTAAGTCATGATGTGCACATTGATTTAATTCAATCATTTGCATCTGAATTATCGGCAGTAATTGATGATGAAGTTAAGTCTTCACATTTATTTTCTGTAATTATCGAGTAAACCATTGATATATCTAAAATTGATAAGATGTCACTTAAAGTTCAGTTTCAAAATCAGGAAATGTTGTGGAAAGATTTATAGGCTTTTATACTTTGGTAAACAGCAATGCCGCATCCGCATTTGGTGAGAAGATTCTAACGAAACTACACATTACAAAAGCGAAACATTGATATCACAATCTGAAGAGGGAAGGCATATGGTGGCGCATCTGTGATGTCTGGAATTAAGAGTTGCCTTCAAACTTTAACACAATGCCATCTATGTTCATTGATGTGCCCATGTTTTGAATTTGGTCACTATAGAAGCAATGTCTGTAAACAGTGATGTATACAGTTGTTTCTGGCACAGCTGAAAGGTTGTATCTGTACGTCTAGTTTACCACGTCTGCATACTCGTACTCTTAAAAAAACATCCTAAATCTCAATATGAATCAACAGTAGATACTTTGAAATGACTTTCTGATACAAGATGGGCAAGCCGTAAGCATGCAGTTGATGCAGTTGTTGGGTTATTCTCTGCTGTTCTAGCCACTCTAGAAGATATAAATTCAAGGGCATTAACATAACATAAAGGAAGTGTCAGAGCAGAAGCCATGGGACTATCTGCTTTAATAACAAAATATTATTTTGTTTGATGCTATTTTTACAAATTTGGTTGATATTTTCATGTTATCAAACCAATTGGAGCTTCAGAGTATTGATATTTGATATTGCAATTGCAAAACGATTCATCGATGTTGGAAGAAATAAGTTTGTTGAAATGAGAAGCGATCAAGCTTTTTAAAATTCTGAAAGTAGATGTCTAAAGATTTATTAACGAAAATTGTTCCAAACTAGATGTTCAAAACAAAATTTAAAGAAACGCGAATTGCAGAAAATAAAAGTATGGTAGGCGAACTTAGTAGAGATGAAAGGGCTAAAGATCCAACTAATGGTTTTAAATCTTAAAACGACTTCACTATCTTGGATACACTTCTAAAATAAATAGATGATCGATTTAATGACTTTAGGGGCACAGATATTTATTTCTCTTGTATTGATCCATCACAAATTTTGGAAGAAAATAAAGATCCTCTTCGAAGTTTATGCAAAATTTACAAATACATTAACCTAGAAGGAGCAATCGTTGAATATAATACCCTCAAAGATTTATATGCATCACAACGTCCATCACTATCTAGTGAGATACAACTTAAGGAGTTTCTACCATTCTTGACTGAAAAATAAATGGCATCAGGTCTCTTTAGTTTGTCAATATTCTATAAAAATTTACTTGAATCTTCCTTGTTAGCAATGATTGAAAATCATAAAAAAATATTTGCGCTCAACAAATACAAACGTACGTCTGTCTGGATTGGCATTAATTTTTAATGAACGTGATCTAAGTGAGAACGTTGACTTTGAATAAACGATAAATCGCTTCGCTTCACGTAGAGAGGAATTTAAATAAGGCTCAGAGCTCTATATTATAATATAATACTATATAAATTCGCATAAACTAAATTTCCTACTTAGATCAATAAATATACTATTTGAAATAAATATACGTTACTATTTTGAAAACATATCTGTTTATATTGTTCCTTCTGTTTGACTTGTTTGTTAGTTTGGAAAATTTACTAAATTAGTAGGCTAATAATTAGTATTGACAAGGGCTGCGGAAATTAACGATTAATTTCTAGACTAATCCTTTAAAAGTTTAAGGTTTAAATTATTTTTAACTATTAATCGACCCATCACTTAAAAATAATTGGAAGTCAAAAAGTATTTTAAAAAAAATAGCGGCTGATAAATAATAAATTTCCCGAAGATTACACGAACATTTTGGTTTTAAAATATTGACTGACGACATGTTCAAAATGTTGATAAAGTTCGCCTACTTATCAAACCAAATGAAAAGCGTATGAAGCTAATGGCAGTAATGGAGTTTGACTCTGAGACAGAAATGACGACAGCTCTTCTGGTGAATTCCTGCATTACAAAATGGAGATGAAAGTTCTTGAATTCATTAATCCTGTACAATGGTTGAAAATTAATGAACACCGATATCCAATAATGTCATTCCTTGCCAAGACCGTTTTGAGCATACCAGTTTGAGTTTCCTCAGTTCTATGTGAACGATTGTTCAGCGCGGCTGGTTACATTTGTCAATTAGACCCGCTCATCACTTGAACCAATTAATGTCAACACACTTGTCTTCTTGCGTCGTTAGTGAAAAGTTGATGTATAAAGGAGACATGCCAGTGTTATTTAGATTTTTAACAAGAACGTGAAATGAACGTGAAATGAGTGTAAATTAAAAATTTTCGCTTTAATCTAAATTAACGATTAATTAATCGTTAATTTTTCAAAAGTTAACAATTAAATTTAAATTAATCGTTAAAAGCCCTGGTATTTACCAAATGCTCTGATATTAGTACAATTTTGCGGCGCCCCCCTGAAATCCTCCTGCCCCCCACGCAGACAAAGCTAAATCCGCAACTGATTAGCAATTAATATGCTTTTAATTTTTATTTACAAATATATGATTTTTTAAAAATAAAATAAGAAATTGTATACATCAGTATGTAAATATATCTTTTTATTATTATTTATAAACTTACTTACTCACCTAACTTTCATAGTCGAAAAATCGTTTATTATGTTATAAAAATTTATATTATTTGTAATATCATGTTCTATGGACAATATTGAAAGATTTTGTAGTCTTAAATCACTTATTGTGGATCGATAACATTTTTTTTTCAACTTCAGTTTGGAGAAGCTCCTTTCACAACTAGTTAAACTGATAGCAATTGTAGAAAAAAATCCTTAGCAAAATTGTAATGTTGGATAAAGAATATTCCACTATTTACTGTTAAATATATATTAATAGATCAAGGGGGTATTTCCCCTCTTTTTTTAACATAATGCCTCTTCTTGTAGTGTAGGTATAGCCAGGGCTGGTCTTAGGCTCCTGCAACCTATGCGGTCGCAGTGGGCACAGCGCTTTCATGGGCCCAACCTATCTTAATTTTCACTTATTATCCGTATTAAACTTATCCCTACCCAAACTGGGGCACACCCAATCAGTTTCGCATACTAAGCTGCATAGGGGCCCGCAATAGCTAAGACCGGCCCCGTGTACTGCCATAAAAACCTGGATCCTTTCTCTTTCAATCTCGAACATTTCTTTATCAATTTGTTTTCAAATTCTTCATTTAGAATCCTAGATGGTATAGTATTATACACGAATATTTTCGTCCAAGGACATGTAACTCGTCACATCGTTCTTTTATTTTCTTTTATAATTACATCTATGCATAAAAACATTTCTCGATGTACTTCTTGCTCTAAAGATAGAACCACGTCTTCTGAATTTTCCCCACTCATATTTTTCTCCTTTTAACTTGGTATCTAGTCGATATTTCCAACTCTCTGTAACAGCGTTCTGTATGAGCACATATCTTTGTTTCGTCAAATGAGTTTGCATAGTTTGCATTTATTTAAAAAAGACGGGTTCTCAAAAATTGAGACACCTAAGAAAAGTAAAAGATTGCCATAAACTGAGTAAAATTCCAGCATCTGATCTCGTTTTATTAGTTACTGCAAATGTCAATTTCCAAGACGCTTGAAATTTTTAAGTAGAGCTATGTCTTTTTCGGAATTATTTATGTTATTGTGGTGTTTATTAACGGAGAAATGAATAATCGTTCATTTTTAATGAATAACCATATATTAATGAAAAATACAAGCTATATGTGTTACTTTAATGCAATAAAAACAAAGTAAATTTAATTTTTAATAAGTTACCCTACAATAATTTTATAAAACCTGAAACAGTAATATAATTTACTTCTTGCAATTTAAACACAATATTTGAACCACTACGTCATGTAGGTACTTGTTAGCGCATCATTCTGCGAATGTCGAAATTCCACGCTAAAACTGACGTGCGATATTAATACTACATATATTCGGACCAGCGGTGATGTGTTGTTTTTTGTGCAGTTTTCTTATAAAAGCGCCATCTGTGACGTATACCAATTAATTTTGCAAACAAATAGTTACCTTTTTGAGCGATTTTATATGTTAAAACTGTTCTGCGTTAGTTATAACATCCACTATGTAATCAAACAAATGGTGCACGAATCCGTTAATTTAAACTCAAAATTGCTATTCTTTTTGTTTCACTATGGTTTTCCCCCTTCAAAAGAAAAGGGGCGGTTTTCGGAAATGGCTGGGTTTATTTTTCAAATGCCCGCAAATGCCGCACTTTGAATGAGTGCCGCCCGGGGCGGACCGCCCCCTCCGCCCCCCTAGCTACGCCACTGTTAGCAATTGACCGATGTTGGAAGAAATAAGTCTGTAGAAATGAGAAGTGATAAAGCTTTTGAAATTCTCAAACTGAAAGTATATGTCAAATCATTTATTAACGAAAATCGTTCCAAACTAGATTTTAAAAACAAAATGTAAAGAAAAGCGAATTGCAAAAAAGAAAAGTAAGGCAGGTGAACTTATCAGAGATAAAAGGGCTGATGATCAAACTACAAGCTTTAAATCTGAAACGTACTTCACTATCTTGGATACACTTGTAACAGAAATAGATGATTGATTTAATGAATTTCGGGGCACAGTTATTTATTTCTTTGTATTGATTAATCAGAAATGTCGAAAAAATAAAGAATCTTTTCGAAGTTTGTGCGAAAATTAACAAACACGACATTAACCTGCTCGAAGAAGCAATCGTTGAATATTATACTTTCAAAGATTTCTATGCATTAATACGCCCATCACTATCTAGTGAACTAAAACTTAAAGAGATTTGCCATGCTTGACTGAAAAACAAATGGCATCAGGTCTCCCAAATGTGTCAATACTCTATAAAATTTAATTGAATCTTTCTGTTAGCAGTAATTGAATCATCAAAAATTATTTGCGCTCAACAATGACAAACGAACGTCTGTCTGGATTGTTGTTAATTTCAAATGAACGTGATCTAGATGAAAGAGTTGACTTTGAATCAATGATAAATCATTTTGCTTCAATGAAATCACGTCGATAGGAATTTAATTAGAGCACAGGGCTCTATATAAATTCGTATAAACTAAGTTTCTCTCTAAGATAAAATAATTTACAATTGAAATAAATTTAGGTTACCATTTTGAAAACATATCTGATTATTATGTTGATTCTGCTTGACTTATTTGATGATTTGGAAAATTTACAAAATTAGTAAGCTAATAATAGTGTTTGCGGGATGATAGGTCATTAGTAAAATTTTGCAGCGCCCCCCTGAAATTCTCCCGCCCCCCCCCACGCAGACAAAGCTAAATCCGCCACTGATTTTAAACCAGATTGTTGATATGCAATCATGTCGATGTTCAGTCGCTCTGAACAGATAGTAAGCATCATGGCGCGTTTTGGATTTCTTTATAAATTTCATCAATTACAAAAATATAAAGGAACAAAAAAATCTATCGATCAGCTGTATGAATCTCGAGAGAAGCTCACAGCCTTCGAACGAAAGGATCTTGATGGTTTAATGCTGTTATAGAAAAAAGATTTAAGTAATTTATCTATTTACCATTATTTTAATAAATATAGAAATGCAAATTTTTGCTTGGATCTCGCTCCTCATCTGCTGCCTTGGGCCCCGCATATCGTATGCTGCTTGGGCCCCGCATACTCTAGGGCCGGCCCTGAGGGGGTTGTTTACAAGAAATGTGACGTCACATCAAAACTCGCAACTTGAAATGAAAGTTCCACTTATATAGATTACTTGATTTCCTGCAATTTATTCAATGACGTCTTAGGACGGCTTCACGCGTTTTACGATATTAAAGTGCAGATTTACATTCACTAAATACATATTGAAATGACAAAAGAGTAATTTGAAACATGCTATTTGCAATAAGAAAATACGGCTTTGGGGAGGGGGGGGGACGCTAAGATTTATGACGTCACAAAAGCTTTAGTTACAAAGTGTGACGAGGGGGAGGGTGGCGAAAGTGCCTGACGTCATTTATTATCGACGGCCCCATTCATCTTTCCTCACTGCCCTTCCTTCATCACGTTTCCTATATATGAACCACTCTAACTAATCTCTTTGATTTTATTATGTGATAAAAGAAAGCATTTGCCAGCAGCTCAGCTGCAAAATAACAGGGCAATAGCAGCGTTGATTACCGAATATACTTGTTCTAACCACCCAACAAGCTTATTTCAAACTTCATATGGAATTCTATAACATATATTTTAAGGTATATGCTATGTCTACTTTCTAGATTATTTCTTATCCTACCTTGCATGCCATCAAAACCTAATATTCTTATAAATATCCCATGGAAATTCTCATAGCATTATTGTTCCCGGAATTTCACACTGCAATCTGCTAAAACATAGGAAACACCCCGGCTCAACTTACAAATCTTTTTCCACAGACTGGCATTAGTAGGGAAGCCTAAATAAGCACCTCGCACAGTGCTGCTTGAGAACAATTAATTCTTATAAACCAGACAGCTATTATTTTACTTTTGTGCTACAAAACCAAATTGAAAATACATATTGGTAAGAAGTTTGTATTTTCATTAAAAATATTTAGATTTTTAAAGGGAATTCAGTAAAGATTTTTAAAGACTGGCACATAATAAATGGTAGCTAAATCAATAAACAGGAACTTAATTTGTTACCATTAGTGTTTATTCAAATGAAAATACAATCAACATAATAAGACATCCATTTATTTGAATATTGTTGACCTGTAAAACTTGAGTTCTTCTACACTCTCCAAGATGTCATCTAAAGCTCTGAAAATAATCATTAAAAAATAATGACAATATCAATACCAGTACTTTTTTTAAAATATTTGTCATCTCATATTTAGAAATTAAGTTTCATAATTTTTTCCCTCCTTCATCATCATAAGTCTTGCATCATATATAACAAGAAGTGTTTGTAGAACATTTGGGTGGAAAAAAAAGTATATTTATTTCATTTTCTTTTGGAAAACAAAATTATAAAAAGTCATGCCCACATCTTATTTTAAAAGTCAATGCATTAAAAGTGACTACCTTAATTAAACAAAATATTAATATTAACATGAAACACCTTTAGCACATCAATTGAACCAGGGAGGGTGGGTGAAAAGGCTAAAGACTGATATCAGAATTGATAACTCAAGCTTGGTTTGGATTGGTTTGCTTTTCACATTAACTTGTACACCCTTTCATAATTGCAGCCAGCATTTATGGTTTCCATTCATGTATTATATAAAATTATATATATATATATATTAAGGCTGCGGAAATTGATGATTAATTTCTCGATTAATCTGTAAAATGTTTTATCGATTAAAATTATTTTAATCGATAAAATGGCGATTAAAATTAAAGAAAATAATTTCAACAATTTTTTGATTTATTTATAAATAATTAATTATTAATATTATTTTTTCCGTACAAACTTCTCCCTTTAAAAAAAAGTTTTTTTAAAGTGTTAACTTTAAAATAAGCAGTTTTTATATGGAGAAGGATATAAAAATCAATAAACATCCTTTTTTAAAAAACGTAATTAATAATAACAAAATTAAAATTCATTGACATTCAATGTAAGTACTTATATTTAAACATTTCTCCAAAAATATTATATTTTTTTATATAATACTTAAGTAATTGGCATTTTATGAAATTTTCAGTTTAATGACGTCATACATCTTATTATAAGCTTCAACTTCAATCAAAATTATCAATTAATTATTCGGTAATTTTTCAAAAGTTCACGATTAAATTTAAATTAATCGATAACAGCCCTAATATATATATTTTTTTGCAGCTGATAATGCAAAATTCTTGAATTTCTGATGAAATATTAGTAGTGATTCTGATTTCTCAATGGTTTCTAGTGAAACTGACAATGATAAAAACAAGGAAATTGTTGAAGATCAACAGGATTATAGTACCAGTAAGTTCAGTAAGGTTGTGAGATCATGGCACAGGATCAGGGATTCTAAACTTGGTAGAGATTTCCCCAATAAACTTTTATTTTAAAATAATAGGCCCTATTAGCACCATAATATTGAGTTTTTTAATGTTTTTTTTCTCTCCCACCATATATGATGAACTGATGTTGAAGGAGACCAATGGGTATGCTGACAACTTCCTCAGTGACACTGAGCTCAAGAGAAATTCTAAAGGTACTCAATCCTCAACATTAGTGTAAAGGACTGTTCTGTTTGTAGTAACTTAAAATCAGTCATGAGTTAAGAAAAGGGGCAGAGAAATTTTCATGTTTCTAAAGGGCCTCCATGAATAAATTCACTAGGTATAAATAATATAATAGCCCAAGTCACTCACACACTGTCTTTATATTGCTATGAACTCATTTTTGAGCTTACATTTTAATTCAAGGTGTGCATCAGGAGGTGTGCAAAATAATTATAAATTAGAGATTATATTTGAAATAGTACAACAGTCCATAGCAGTTAAAAAAAGCGTGTGGTGTTTCTCATGTTAAAAAAATATTATATGACATCATTGTTTTAGCTTATTTTTTAATTTTGGAAAGGGGAACGATGTAAAAAGAGGATTTATAATTATAAAATACTTTGTGTAAATTTCAGGAAAGTTAATATTTCGTATTTTTCAAACAAGGAAAAGTTACTCTGGCTTTTTAAAAAAAGTGGGTGCCGTAGGTGCCCTACAACCCCTAGTTATAGATATTATAAAGGTACATATTTTTTACAGGTTAACTTATGTTTTCATGCATAAATTATAAAAATTAGATTGCCTTATTAGCATGATTTTTTTTAGATTAGTTTCATTCACAGAGATTTTAGAAGCAAATTAATATGTCCAACATATAATGTTATTCACTGAACATTTTTTGTTTGTTGCCATGTATGTCCCATTCTGGCCATTCTTGAAAAAGGCACCTGTATGCCAAAAATAGTCCATCTTCAAATGTTAATAGTATGAAGATTTTTTAAAAACAAATATTTGTGTGTGTGTTGAGACTGCTAGTAATAAATTTTGTTGAGCTGTACGGTTATTGGGAAAACAAAATTAAAAATCACTATCACTTAAAACACAATCTAGAAATGATCTGATCCAGTGTTATAAAAGAGTGATAATAAATCTGTACAACAAACCTATGCATACATTTATTTCAGTGTTAGAAAGAGCTATGATTATCTCTGCAACATAGTAAGGCGTATGTTTTATCCAGCATCGGAAAAGTGATATAATTATCTGTAAACCATAGGTTGCCACACATCTTATTCTTTATTGGAAAAGAGGAATCATAAATGCCAATCTGTTTTTTTAATTGCAAAAATTAAATAAATACCTGACCTGTGAGTCAATTTTTTGCTTGGTGCCTTCTCAAGTACATCTGGATACCATCGCCTTTCATAAGAAACATTGAAATTAATTTTCAAGTTACCTCAGAAAACAATGTGAAAATGATATGATGGCTTAAAAATAATAATAATAACATCCATTTAAGAGTAAAGACGTTAGATAAAAGAGGAAAGCACAATCAAACGAGACTATGATTCAAAGCATTTTAGCATGACTTTGATTTTCAGTGAAAAGTAAATAATTAAAACTTATATTTTAAAAATATTTTAATGATTGAGCATGTCAGCAAATGTGACACTTATTATTTTAACGATTTTTCATGTAAACAAATATGACACTTAAAATTTTCCCAATGGCCCTGTTGTAAACAAAAAGTATCTTTGAACGTTGTGTTGTGGGACGTGGTGGTCGAGAGGTAGCGCTCTCGACTGTCATACCGATGGTCACGGGTTCGAATCCACACGAAGGTGAGGATTTGTTCTCGCGGCCTGAGGAGTCCCCGAGTCACCCAGCTCCGAATGGGTACCTAACTAGACAATAGTTAGGCAGCTGGGGTAATGCGTGGAACCCCTATAGCCGTGGCCTGTGACCGCTGCATCACTTGCCAACAGATCATCTCTCATGGTCTGTGGACGCAATTATCTTCTGCATAGAAGGAGCGTCTGTATATCTAAGATAAGATAAGATAAGGTTTTTTTCTGAAATAAGTCATTATAGCTCTAACTAGAAAAAACATCAAATAAACTATATATTATATATTATTTATTAAAAAAAATAATTTTAAATGTATTTTTTAAACTCACCTGCATAATTCTTTAACCGAACTAACATCAATAATCCTGTAATGAAAGTGTTCAGCAACCTTGGGCATGTACTTGGCAAGAAACTGTTTATCAATTCCGACTGAGCTGCCCCCTAAAGGACACTGTCCTTTCTCTGTGTGTTGTTTCAAAAAGTCAAGAACTATTCGTTCTGCTTGATCTGTGGTTACTTGGCTTTTCCTGACAGCTTCTGTAAGTCCAGACTGGAAAATGAATTATTATTCAGTCCCCATTAAATTGAATTAAGTCCTAAACTTGAATAATCCAACTACACAAAGCCATTTCTGACATATTGTTCGTGAATGCAACTGTAAAACAAATATCATTAAGAAAACAAAACAGCTAGCCATAGGTTATGAATAAGAGACTAAAAAAACATTTCTGTGGTTGCTACAACATTTTTTGCTAATTAAACCTAGTTTAATCATGGAGAGCATTTATAAAAATGTTGGATTTACCTGACCGTGTTGATGAACACACCACTCATCCATATTATTGAGGAGAGACTCACTTTGATGAATGACGATATTGAGACCCTGATAAAAAATACAATTTTCTAAGCTTATACCAGCATTAAAAATGATTCATAATTTATCAAATGCAGAGATTTAAAAAGAAATCTTAAAAATTAAGATTTATTAAATTGAAAATAATCAATGTTATGAAATATTTAATCTCTTAACATTTTTAAGTGAAGATTTAAAAATTATTAAGCATCTGTATACATGTAGCTAAAAAAGAAATAGAGATATTGTGTCTTGATGACCAACAATGGAAAGAAAAAGATAGATAAGTTTGATATTTTTATAATATAATGTTTTGACTTTGACAATTTATTTTGAGCTTTTTCAAAAAAATATATTTAAATATAAATATTTTAAAACTGTATTAAATTTTTTTTTTTTTTTGAGCCAGTGAATATCATAAAATTAATTCTTTAAAATAGGGGTAAAAGTAAAATTTAATACAAACGGTACATAATTATTGTATAAAAATATATAACATTGATATTTTGCTTTCAAACAACGATTAATTGTACAGTCGAAACCGCTTAAGTCGACGGCGTTGGGGTATGAAAAATGGCATCGACATAACCGATGATCGAGTTAAAGCGAAAACCAATATGGCGGCAAAATATTAACATGCGCTTGAAATTTCTTTATGTATGTGTTGTGCGTTAATTAGTGATGGGACGATTAATCAGAATCGTATCGGAATATCGGGACCCTATTTCTTCACTCTTTCTTAAGGTTGTTAAGACCGTTCCTTTTTAAAGACCGTTTAAGTTTAAATATAACGGCGTTTTGCGGTGATTCCCAGATTGAGCAATACTGTGCCTTCGAAGCCACTTGCTTGATTTTCCTTACAAGCTACACAAATAAGTAACCTACACATCCCCTCTTTGTCCCAGAACCATTCTCTTCCTAATCATCTTCTTTGGGTCCCCTCAGGTTACAATGGACTCAGGATGGTCTATCGTGACCTATATATGACTCATGACAGAGCGAACTCTTCTCTATATAAACGTACACAAATAAATTAGGTACTCCTTTTGAACCTTCAACTTTGACATATTTTAATTAATTCTAACCAATAGTTAAATGGCTTTTGCACACGGCCACTTCTTATGAATGAAACAATGAGAACAAAGCAGTAGTACAGTACATGTAATAGTCAAAATGAGGTTGAAGGATGAATGGTTGCCAATGACAACAAGTCTGCACACGGTACATTTTATTATTCCATATGATCCCTTCAGCTTACAATGGACTTAGAATTCCTTCGGTAACTTGATGCTAATAGGACTAACCAACAACAATGGTGTGGGAGATTGAGAGTGGGGGTGGGTAAACTGTCTGTAGTCTGTTATATTATATATTTTAAAATCTGGGGAGCCTTGTTTACAGTAAGCAGCCTATGATTTTGGTATCGTCCCATCACTAGCGTTAATAAATGATAATGTTCATGCACGTGTTTTTGGAGTTTTTTTTAACACAACAGCATTGCCGTTATTTGTTTGATGAAGCTATTGGCATGCTATAAAATTGTACATACATGTTTGCTAACAACAAAAGGTATATGTGCACCAACTGACAGCAGAAATTTACAAATTTAAAATAAAAACCAACGTCGATTATCGATAAAAACTAAGAATTTCAAAAGCCGGCGATTGCCATAGTACCAGAAGCAACACAGCGCTGAGAGCAAAACGCAAGTGGGCTGTGACGTCACCAGCAGACCCTGGTTAGGAAGAAACTTGGTGCCTTCCCTTCCCTTGGTTATAAAAAAAATCATAGCTAAAATTTTCAAAAGCTGGCGATTGGTCATGGGGATCGAGATAACCAATGTTAAGTGGCAAATTTGACCCTTTTTTGTGCTCGTGTTATGAGGTTTCGGCGACTTAAAAAAAATCGAATTAAACGACAAGACAATGCTAAGACAAAGAGAGAATTTGGCGGTTCCAATAAAAAACGTCGACATAATAGGGTGGTCGAGCTATCCGAGTTCGAGGTAAGTGTGTTCGACTGTACTATGTAAAAGCAGTTTGATTTTTGAGTGGGACAAAATTAACATTACATATTCCCTAATAAATACTTGCTAACCACCTTAAAGGCAGGAAAATTAAAAACTCCTTTTATCTGACAATTTGGTTAGCTCTAATGGGTAAGCATCTGCAAGATGTAGCATGGTTAAGAATTTATAAGACAACTTCTTTTCTGTTAAACAAACTTTCCTTGACCTTTACAACTTATTCAAGCACATATAATGTACAGTATTATTAAATTAATTTTTAAAAACTCAGTATACAACAGTGCTACTAAAAGTAGCAGTGCCATCCGCCGCTATCCACAAAACTTAATAATACGGAAAGAAAGATTTATACTCCATTTGCATCAGTTAATACTAACCTATAGAATATGTCAATTTTTCTGCAATAAGCACATAAAATAAAATAAATAAAACTAGGGCTGATACTGATAAAAAAATTTTGTTACATGAATTGGGAAAAAAATTAAATAGATTAATTTTTATTAATTATATTTTTATAACATACTAGCAGACCCGGTCGTGCGTTGCAACGATCTCAGTAAAAATGACTATTTAAGAATCCAATGAGTATTATGTTTTAAAAACAATTATGCCAGAAACCGACACGGAAATGTGAAAAAAGTCAAAGTTTCATAGCAAATGGATAAATAAAATAGTAATTTAAAGGCTTAAAAAAAGAAAAAAAACGACATTAAAGGGCCAGGCTCTAAAATAAGTGATAATTTGTATTCAAGCTATGTTTCTCAATAATGTGTAAAATTGATTTGGGAATTAAATTATTAACGTGCATTACAAAAAAATTTGGGGAAGCCTACCCGAAGGAAGAACATAAAGAGTTCAGTTCCCTATAGTAATTATTTATAGACTCTTGAGTTTTTATTAGCAAAAAAATACATTAAGGGCCCCAGGGCCCTTATACGGCAAGATATAAAGCTCAAAATGATCTCAGTAAAAATGACTATTTAAGAATACAATGAGTGATGTTTTAAAAACTACTATGCCAAAAACCTACACGAAATTGTGCAAAAAAA
>MUZC01003054.1:24016-84181 GCA_002072015.1 Radix auricularia
TGTAAATGCTGGTGATGGGGTATAACTAGGCCTGTCAGTGGGTAAGTGATGTAAATGTTTGTGATGGGGTATAACTAGGCCCACCCGTTGTAAATGTTGGTGATGGGGTATAACTAGGCCTGTCAGTGGGTACCCGTTGTAAATGTTGGTGATGGGGTATAACTAGGCCTGTCATTGGGTACCTGTTGTAAATGTTGGTGATGGGGTATAACAAGGCATGTCAGTGGGTAAGTGATGTAAATGTTGGTGATGGGGTATAACTAGGCCTGTCAGTTGGTACCCGTTGTAAATGTTGGTGATGGGGTATAACTAGGCCTGTCACTGGCTACCCGTTGTCAATGTTGGTGATGGGGTATAACTAGGCCTGTCAGTGGGTAAGTGATGTAAATGTTGGTGATGGGGTATAACTAGGCATGTCAGTGGGTACCCGTTGTAAATGTTGGTGATGGGGTATAAATAGGCCTGTCACTGGCTACCCGTTGTAAATGTTGGTGATGGTGTATAATAAGCCTGTCAGTGGGTAAGTGATGTAAATGTTGGTGATGGGGTATAACTAGGCCCACCCGTTGTAAATGTTGGTGATGGGGTATAACTAGGCGTGTCAGTGGGTAAGTGATGTAAATGTTAGTGATGGGGTATAACTAGGCCTGTCAGTGGGTACCCGTTGTAAATGTTGGTGATGGGGTATAACTAGGCCTGTCAGTGGGTACCCGTTGTAAATGTTGGTGATGGGGTTTAACTAGGCCTGTCAGTGGGTACCTGTTTTAAATGTTGGTGATGGGGTATAACTAGGCCTGTCAGTGGGTAAGTGATGTAAATGTTAGTGATGGGGTATAACTAGGCCTGTTAGTGGGTAAGTTATGTAAATGTTGGTAATGGGGTATAACTAGGCTAGCAGTGAGTACCTGTTGTAAATGTTGGTGATGGGGTATAACTAGGCCTGTCAGTGGGTAAGTGATGTAAATTTTGGTGATGGGGTATAACTAGGCCTGTCAGTTGGTACCCGTTGTAAATGCTGGTGATGGGGTATAACTAGGTCTGTCAGTGGGTAAGTGATATAAATGTTGGTGATGGGGTATAACTAGGCCTGTCAGTTGGTACCCGTTGTAAATGTTGGTGATGGGGTATAACTAGGTCTGTCAGTGGGTAAGTGATGTAAATGTTAGTGATGGGGTATAACTAGGCCTGTCAATGGGTAAGTGATGTAAATGTTGGTAATGGGGTATAACTAGGCCTGTCAGTGGGTAAGTGATGTAAATGTTGGTGATGGGGTATAACTAGGCCTGTCAGTTGGTACCCGTTGTAAATGTTGGTGATGGGGTATAACTAGGTCTGTCAGTGGTTACCCGTTGTAAATGTTGGTGATGGGGTATAACTAGGCCTGTCAGTTGGTACCCGTTGTAAATGTTGGTGATGGGGTATAACTAGGCCTGTCAGTGGGTAAGTGATGTAAATGCTGGTGATGGGGTATAACTAGGCCTGTCAGTTGTTACCCGTTGTAAATGTTGGTGATGGGGTATAACTAGGCCTGTCAGTTAGTAAGTGATGTAAATGCTGGTGATGGGGTATAACTAGGCCTGTCAGTTGGTACCCGTTGTAAATGTTGGTGATGGGGTATAACTAGGTCTGTCAGTGGGTAAGTGATGTAAATGTTGGTGATGGGGTATAACTAGGCCTGTCAGTGGGTAAGTGATGTAAATGTTGGTGATGGGGTATAACTAGGCCTGTCAGTGGGTACCCGTTGTAAATGTTGTTGATGGGGTATAACTAAACCTGTCTGTGGGTACCCGTTGTAAATGTTGGTGATGGGGTATAACTAGGCCCGTCAGTGGTACCCGTTGTAAATGTTTGTGATGGGGTATAACCAGGCCTGTCAGTGGGTACCCGTTGTAAATGTTGGTGATGGGGTATAACTAGACCTGTCTGTGGGTACTGATAAAGATGTGACTGTAATTTTTATTTTTGTAAATAGTAGAACAGTTTTGATTAAGATCCAATAATCATTAAAATTTGCTCTCTGCCAAACAAAAATCTTCAATTTTCTAACGTTATGGTCCGATGATGCTAGTATATATTTTTTTGGGGTGTAAATTAGAATCGTGAAGTTTTGTTACATGACATTTTATTTGTTTATTAATGGCGGACACAAATAAGAAAATAACGTCAACTTGGGATAGTTTTGACTAATTTTCTCTTCGACAAATCAATTCAGTTTCACACGATAAATTTACAATAACGTTTGCTTGTTTTGTAGGCACAGGACATTATGTTTTTCTAGACAAATACAAATGATATACTATTTCACTCACATCTGCGCACCCATATGTATCTAGATTTCGAGTCCGTCTCATTTCTCAGATGGTCCGTGATTTGACAAACAACTTTCCCCTTCTCCATACACGTCATGTAAAGAGCTTTTTGGTAGATGAACGACGCGTTTTCTTTGCTGTGGAGAATATTTCCCAGCTCAGACTTGATGAGCAGAGTTGTCGGACGTGAATATCTCTCTGCGTAACATCGTAGTTCAAAGTATTTTCCAGGTTCCCTTTCCGGTGGCGCGTTTCCATCGGGGTCGGGCCAAACATCATAATGATCGTACCTGAAGTTCTTTTTTTCATTTACATCAAACGAAAGAATGTGGGTCGAACCTATGGAACAGAAATAAAATGAAAAGGAATTTATATATATTTTTTTACATTATTTAAAAAAAACTTAAGTTGAAAACTCAAAAACATCAAAGTTTAAACAAACGATTTAGGGAATCTTATCCCGATAATAAAACTAGTGCACTTTATTTATTATTTTAGAATAAAAATTTAAATTGATTCATTTGAAAAGAAAAGCTTATGATCATATTAATGAGTGTAAATTATCATACAAAAAATCTATCTACACATCTGCCCATCATAAACTAACTTCCTCCAAACAGATACCCACAGTTCTACACGCTCATTAACAAACTTCCCCCAGATACCCAGAGTTCTACACGCTCATAAACAAACTTCCTCCAGATACCCACAGTTCTACACGCTCATAAACAAACTTCCCCCAGATACCCAGAGTTCTACACGCTCATAAACTAACTTCCTCCAGATACCCACAGTTTTGCACGCCCATAAACAAACGGGGGCTCGTAGTTTTCGTCTTTAGTTTTAGTTGATGATATCGACAAGTGTAGACACCCGAGTCCTTGCAGCCAGTCACCGAGAGGTTAAAGGTCACAGTAGAGATGTCATACTGGGTTGTAAGAACTTTGTCATTCTTTAGAATTTCCAAATAAAAATCTTCCTTGGCGTATTTTACTGTACAGTTAAAGGACAGAACTGAGCCGACACTTGTCATGATATGATGTGAGGGGGTGGCTACCATCTGGTCAGTAGACAATCTTACAGTCACAGGACCTAAGGCAAGACATACAAATTACAGTCACTGGACCTGGAGCAATATAAAAATAGAGTAGATGACTTAGAATAATACAGAAATGTTGTAGATGACTTAGAACAATACAGAAATGTTACAAAATATATAAAATGCAATAGTTAAATAATACAGTTAACCTTTGGCAATAGCGAAATGTTTTAAATGATATAAAGTTATAGGGAAAATAAGGGACGCTAAATAAATGACAATAGAGAAAGTGAAACAATATAACAAGGACAATAGTTGACTTTACACGGGACTTTAAACAAGAAACAAACACTACCGAAAGTTAAACTATCAAAATACATAAATGTTTCTTACATTTACATAATATTGCAAAAAGTCAAAGTGTGAAACGTTGCAGATAATTTTACTAAGACAATACATCATTTTCTTTTGTTGTTGTCATTTTGGACTTTCCCATTACTAATCTCCTAAACTAAACCCAAAGCGATCCTTTTCTGATTCTATTTATTTGTGAAAACTTCTTTGTTTCACTTAACTTTTCACCTTCATGTGAACTAATTTTGCTAAAACCTCAACACACCTCAGACATTTGTACGTGTTGATTCATTCGACATCAACATTCGTCATATTTTAGTCACGTTTGTCAAAATAGTATAATTACAGTTCATATATTATATTATATTAGCTATACAGACGCTCCTTCTATGCAGAAGATAATGGTGTCCACAGAACAGTGGAAAGATGATCTGTTGCCAAGTGATGCAGCGGTCACAAACCACGGCTATAGGTTCCACGCATTACCCCATCCGCCTAACACTTGTCTAGTTAGGTACCCATTCAGAGCTGGGTGACTCGGGGACTCCTCAGGCCCCGGGAACAAGTCCCCGCCTTCGCGTGGATTCGAAATCGTAACCATCGGGTACGACAGTCGAGCGCGCTACCACTCGACCACCGCGTCCCACTATAAATCTATAGATTAATCTTTTAAAATCATAATCCATATTACTGAAAATGAATATTCTTTACAACTTAAATTTTATATTTATGAAAATAACATATTCTTTACGATTTACAATTTATATCTATGAAATTGACGCATTACTTACAATCCATATCTGTAAAAATGAAATCTTACTATTAATGAAAAAGAAACATTCCTTACAACTCAAAATCCATATTTATGAAAATAAAACGTTACAATGTACAATTCATATCTATGAAATTAAATATTTCTTACTACTTACAAACCATATCTATAAAAATGTAATATTCCACAGAAATTCCACTGTCAGTAAAATCAATATTGCAGCTGTATCTCCCAGCATCCTCACACTGGGCGTTGACTACGTCATACACAAGCCGTGATTGGTTAGATAATGTAATGATCACGTGATCTTTAAAACTGAGGGACAAGATGATCGAGTTGTTGGTAGTTGGAGCCAGACATTCGATGGTCATGGCTGAGTTCTTTGATATAGAAATCTCGGCATTTCTTTCTTTTGGCTCATTATTAACCTTGACTTTAAGAAATTCTGCAAGTTGGCAATGAAACTTTTAAAAGTCATCTAATTAAGGACATTTACATACATATATAGTAGACATAACACCGTTGGTACTAAAGTAGATTTGGATGTCCTAAAACAGTCTAGAGTAGATATTGAGGATATCAGAGGTAAGAAAGTTGTTTTGGATGACATCAGACATTCTAAAGTAGGTTTTGGATGATAACAGACATTCTAAAGTAGGTTTTGGATGATATCAGACTTTGTAAAGTACGTTTTGATGAAATTGAACGTATTCAAATAGACATGTAAATTAGGTTATAAAGTATACTTTTTATTATCTAATGAGACACACTAAATTAGATATTGAATGTTTCAGGTATGCCGTTTTGGTATATTGGTAATATCGAACATACGAAAATTGATATTTAATTATACTTGACAATCTAAACTATAAAATTAATATCATTAGGCATATTGAGTTAAAGAGATATTTTCAAAAATGTAAAAACAATAAAAAAAATAAAGACAAAATAACAATACAAATTTAGACTATGTATTTCTTGTCTACATGTATCTTATTTTAGTTTTAAGCTTAAATTACCACTTAAGAAATGTTGATAGCCAGACCACGTTCTTATACGATTATTTTATCTATCTAATCTATAACGACGCTCCTTAAGATATTTGCGACCACAGACCATGACGGATAATCTTTTGGCAAGTGATGCAGCGGTCACAAGCCACGGCTTTGAGGGTTCCACGCATTACCCGGCAGCCTAAGTATTGTTAGGTACCCATTCGGAGCTGGGTGACTCAGGGACGCCCTAAGCCCCGGGAAAAAAAATCCTAGCCTTTGCATGGATTCGAACCCGTGACCACTCGACCACCGTGTAGAATCTAATTCAATCTCATATAATGAATGCACATGTGTGGAGGAAGCTAGTTTATGAGCGTGTAGAACTGTGGGTATTTGTTCATAGGAAGTTAGTTTATGAGCGTGTAGAACTTATAAATAACAATGTCATTAAATTAGCTTGAAACAAACTACTTTCTTGAATATAAATTAGCTTGAAACAAACTACTTACTTCAATATAAATTAGTTTGAAACAAACTACTTACTTGAATATAAATTAGTTTGAAACAAACTATTTACTTGAATATAAATTAGTTTGAAACCAACTACTTACTTGAATATAAATTAGCTTGAAACAAACTACTTACTTGAATATAAATTAGTTTGAAACAAACTACTTACTTGAATATAAATTAGTTTGAAACAAACTACTTACTTGAATATAAATTAGTTTGAAACAAACGATTTACTTGAATATAAATTAGCTTGAAACAAACTACTTACTTGAATATAAATTAGTTTGAAACAAACTACTTACTTGAATATAAATTAGTTTGAAACAAACTTCTTACTTTAATATAAATGAGTTTGAAACAAACTAATTACTTGAATATAAATTAGTTTGAAACAAACTACTTACTTGAATATAAATTAGTTTGAAACAAACTACTTACTTGAATATAAATTAGTTTGAAACAAACTACTTACTTTAATATAAATTAGTTTGAAACAAACTACTTACTTTAATATAAATTAGTTTGAAACAAACTACTTACTTGAATATAAATTAGCTTGAAACAAACTACTTACTTGAATAGAAATTAGCTTGAAACAAACTACTTACTTGAATATAAATTAGTTTGAAACAAACTACTTACTTGAATATAAATTCATACACACATAATGATGCTGACTGTAACAGTTGGGCTTCAACAGTAAAAGGTTTGGGTCCCTCACAAGACAATTGTCTTGTCTGTCTTTGCTGGTCGGTTCTCTGGACCACATTGGTGAATCAGGTCTTAATCTCTTCTCATTGGCGATCCATCTGAAGCTTGTCGAATCATCTTCATAAATTGCCCCCACCCAAACTAACCAGAAATATAAAATTAAAAAAGTTAATCATAAAATTTCAGAGTATTAACTCCACCAAAGCTAAAAATACATTGTATAGATTACTGAATCAACTGAAACTAACCAGGAACAAAATCGAAATCTGATGAATGAATAATAAATAGTCTTTTGTGATTATGTTTGATATATATTATTAAAAAAAGTAATAAAAACTTAAATGTGTATTTAAACGCAATTTCTGGCACATAATTTCCATTTTTTTCCCAAAGGAAATCATTCTAGATTACATTAAATGTCGACGCAAATGAGTCATTCTGTCAGTAAAACAAAAGATGACGTCATATTCCCTCACGCCACATCACACCAAGGATGTGTCAATATAATTCGAACCACGCAACAGTCTAACATAAGCATTCACAAAGCGGGAAAACCCCATTAACTATCATTCTAGATTAGATTAAAAGTCATTTCAAATCAATAGTTTTAAAAATATACAAAACTATTGCCGTCTAAAAATTAAGTCTAAAATTACGGAAGTCGAACGAAAAGTGATTTTAAAAAAATGTCTCCAACATTGCTGTAAGTATTATTAGCTATTACTTGGCGTTTGTTTCAACCCGATAGCTATTATAGTTGGAGAAAAATTGACAAAATACTGCAATTTTTTTTTTCGTTTTTTAAATATATTCCAGGAAATTTAGTTAACCTTTCTGGGTTTTTTTTTGTGGGCACTTGCACATCCTTGAGATTTCCGTAACATATTTGCAAAAGACCCGATTCCTCGATCTTGTATGGTTCAGGAGGATTTGCAGGATCAAGCTCTTAAGACGTTTCAAGATAGATAAACGCAATTTTTCCTAGGGAAATTGCGTTAAAAACGGAAAAAACTAATATTTATTTTACGTGTTAGATCTATGTGAAATGATGAAATTGCAGCAATAGACTTAGGTGGCATATGTTAGTCTGAAAACAATACCAAAATGTGTGTAATAATAATTGCATTGCTATTTAAGCTACACTGACCAGATTGTCTGCCTCCTAATCCCTTAAAGATGTTCTGCATCTGGCTCAATGATTTAAAGGCAGCTAAAACTGTGTCATTGTCTTTGCAATTTTTCTGTAAATAATAGAAAGATGTAACATTTTAGCACAGTGACAGTGTGTTACAGAAGTGTGTAACATTTTAGCACAGTGACAGTGTGTTACAGACAAGTGTCACATTTTAGCACAGTGACAGTGTGTTACAGAAGTGTGTAACATTTTAGCACAGTTACAGTGTGTTACAGACAAGTGTAACATTTTAGCACAGTGACAGTGTGTTACAGACAAGTGTAAATATTTTAGCACAGTGACAGTGTGTTACAGAAGTGTGTAACATTTTAGCACAGTGACAGTGTGTTACAGACAAGTGTAACATTTTAGCATAGTGACAGTGTGTTACAGACAAGTGTAACATTTTAGCACAGTGACAGTGTGTTATAAACAAGTGTAAACATTTTAGCACAGTGACAGTGTGTTATATACAAGTGTAAACATTTTAGCACAGTGACAGTGTGTTACAGAAATGTGTAACATTTTAGCACAGTGACAGTGTGTTACAGACAAGTGTAACATTTTAGCACATTGACAGTGTGTTACAGACAAGTGTAACATTTTAGCACAGTGACAGTGTGTTACAGACAAGTGTAGCATTTTAGCACAGTGACAGTGTGTTACAGACAAGTGTAACATTTTAGCACAGTGACAGTGTGTTACAGACAAGTGTAACATTTTAGCATAGTGACAGTGTGTTACAGACAAGTGTAACATTTTAGCACAGTGACAGTATGTTACAAAACATTACCAAAACTCAAATATCTCCATATACTAGTTTTAAAATACCAGCTTTTTCTTATTGTCATTCAAGTTATTGGCCAACAAAACTGCTATAAGATATCAGTCTAACACCTTTTTAAAGGCAATTAACTTCTAATCTCCCTGCCTTTGGGCCGTGGCTAAAACTATTTTTGCCCCAAAACAAATCTTTTATTACCCATTCTATTTTACGCGAATTGAACATTGTTAAAAATATATCCATCATGATCCAGACTGAAAATAGCAGGCAGGTGATTTTAACCTTTCATCTTACACCAATTAGGCTCGAGGGGCCCTAAATGTATTTATAAATTAATGTAAATGGTATACATATTAGTGTATTACTCCAAAGGCCACGAAATGTTTGGAAGTTGCTTAGTACGTTCAAACAAAAATTTCTGTCATTAAAGTTTTTAAAATACAACCTTTAAGGGGCCTGGGGACCAAAATGATTGCCATCTTCTTAACATAAGATAATTGAAAGTATTTTAAAATGTGGCTCCTGGGTAATAAACCTTTTAATGTTTCATTTTGCACTGTTTTGTCCAGGGGCCCTTAATTTGATTTCACTCCTATAGTTTTACTTTACCCAACCTTAACAGATATTTAGAAACAAGTAAATTCACTATGAACTAGATTTGAATCAACAGATACTTTGAAATTTACTCGTGTCAAATATTGGAAACAAGTGGGGCTCTTAAATATTATGTCCTTTTATTATGTCTTTTTTCCTGATATAAAGTTTATGAATAATATTTCAGTCACTGATTACAGAAACTTTAGAAATTTGTGTAGTACACTCCCCCATGGGGTTCTGACAGAACGTACGAGTCTCGATCAAATTTGGTACATTCGATTTTGATAACACATATGGAGAAACTGTAGGGCAATAATATGTCTAAAAGTTAAGCATGGCACATTTACAAATTCTACGCGAAGCGGACGTAAAAGTCGAAATATTTCGCCATGCTAAACTTTCATCAAGAAATGTGTTATGCGGCTTCCTGCGCTAATCATCAACAATGAACGTCTTTATATCATTGGTATGACTTCACTTTAAGTCACCATATTTGAACCATTCTAAGGGTCTTTGTACTTATGCTTTCATCTTCCATAAATATGGTACGCAGATTCTCATCACTAACTAAAAATCTAACATTTCTGCTGCAGCGCGCGGGTATTTTCCTGGTCAGTCAATACAATATCATTAATTGATTCTATATCCTATGGAATGTGACTGCAATAAAGCTTTTAAAAAAACACAAAATACACAAAAAATTGTTTAATGAAAACAATCAATTTGAGATTTATTTTTAAACGAACGCTACAGTAGATATTTGGGCTAATGCCTTCACCAGAAGAATAAATATAAACATAAAATAGATACATTCATAAGTAATATTTAAATTATTTTATATTAATTGTACCCATGAAGGCATTAGCCTAAACTTCTACCGTCGTGTTAGTTTAAAAATAAAGCTCAGATTTATTGTTTTTCATTACATAATTTGTTTGTGTATTTTGTCTTTCAATAAAAGACCATAGATACATCAGTCAGAAAATTTACCTTGGAAATTTATATCAATAATTTATCATTGATGTAACCATAAAAAATTGTCATGCATGTGTCAGACGATCAAATTGTATCAGCCAATCAAATTGTATTAGGCAATTAAATTGTATCAGCCAATCAAATTGTATCAGCCAATCAAATTGTATCAGCCAATCAAATTGTATCAGCCAATCAAATTGTATCAGCCAATCAAATTGCAGCAGACGATCAAATTGTACCAGACAAGAAGCATCGATACCGCTATAAATGACACCGTAACCCGCCCATATTTAACCACAAATTATATTTTCTAGTCAAAATGTTTTTCCTACAAACATTCTGATAATGAAATTACCTGTGCCGTGGAAAAGTCAGCTGACCTGTTGAAGTATCTAAAACAGCTTCCCTCAGATAACTCTGTGTCCGCGCCTGCGCAAACAGGTCTTTTCTCATCCGCTGTAACGTTTAGTGAGAGCAAATCTTGATACATTTATAAGCCACATTTTAGAGGTGATCAAATATTTTTTATGGGCACACAAATCTATTGTCTATTAAGAATGAGGTTTTGACATTCATTGGACAACGATTTATTTTCCATAGGTCAAATATTGATTTTCTTGTTTACAAAAATAACCAAGAAAACTTTTCGGGGAAATATAGAAACACCACTTTCACTCTCAGAAGTCAATAACATGACCACTTTCACTTAATGGGATAATACATTTTTACACCTAAATATGGATACCCAATTTTAATCATAAGCATACACTTACAGTAACAACTACATGCACTTACAATAACATATAAATACACTTACTATACCATCTATATACACTTACAATAACATTTTCTACATACACTTACAATAACTCATCTCTCTGTCTCTCTCTCCATTTATCTCTCTCTTTCTCTCTCTATACCTCTCTCTTTCTACATCCCTCTCTCTGTCTCTTTCTTTCTCTCTCTCTCTCTCCCTCTCTCGCTTTCTCTCTTTCTCTGTCTCTGTCTCTCTCTGTCTCTTTATCTCTTTCTTCCTCTCTCTCCCTCTCACTGTTTCCTTTTCTCTCTCTCTCTCTCTCTTTCTCTCTCTCCCCTCACTGTCTTTATCTATTTCTCTCTCTCTGTCTCTTTCTCTCTCTATTTTTCTCTTTCCCTCTCTCACTCTCTCTTTCTCTCTCTCTCTCTTACTCTGTCTTTCTCTCTCTCTCTCTTACTCTGTCTTTCGATCTTTTTTCTCTCTCTCTTTCTCTCTCTCTCACACTCGCTTTCTCTCTCTGTGTCTCTCTCTGTCCCTTTCTCTCTCTCTCTCTTTATCTCTCTCCCCCTCACTGTCTCCCTCTCGTTCTCTCTATCTATCTCTCTCTGTCTCTTTCTCTCTCTCTCTTCACTCTCTCTTTCTCTCTCTCTCCCTCTCACTGTCTCTTTCTCTCACTCCCCCTCTCTCTCACTCTCATTTTCTCTCTTTCTCTCTTTCTTTCTCTCTCTCCCTCTCTCGCTCGCTCTCTTTCTCTCTCTCCCTCTCTCGCTCTCTCTCTCACTTTCTCTCACTCTCTTTCTCTCTGTCTCTCTCTTTCTCTCTCCATCTCTCGTCTTTATTACAGTAATCTCATCTTTCATGTTCGCCAAAACAATACATTGAAAATTACAGGAATCTCAAAATAAAACAGCCAGGCTCGTTCTTAAGGAACACCCCCCCTAAACTTCTATACCATCACTATAAAAAGCAGGAATTGATTATAAACTAACTCATGACCTTCCTACCTTACCGAACTTCTTTTCAAACTTTACAAACAAAATTAAATTATCCACTGTCAAACATTTCTTTAAATAATAAAAGTTGCTTACATGCACCGTAAATTTCATATATGTTGCTTTATGATATTTTTGTTTTACATCGAACAAAGTGTTAAATATGCGTGTGTGTACCTATATTTTTTAATGCGTTGTTGGACTAGCGGCTTGCTAGGGTATTGCGCTGTTTAAATGTTCAAATTATTGTTATGATTAAAATGACTTGAACTGATAGCACCATGAGAGTGATGGCTTGAACTGATAGCACAATGAGAGTGATGGCTTGAACTGATAGCACCATGAGAGTGATGACTTGAACTGATAGCACCATGAGAGTGATGACTTGAACTGATAGCACCATGAGAGTGATGACTTGAACTGATAGCACCATGAGAGTGATGACTTGAACTGATAGCACCATGAGAGTGATGACTTGAACTGATAGCACCATGAGAGTGATGACTTGAACTGATAGCACCATGAGAGTGATGACTTGAACTGATAGCACCATGAGAGTGATGACTTGAACTGATAGCACCATGAGAGTGATGACTTGAACTGATAGCACCATGAGAGTGATGACTTGAACTGATAGCACCATGAGAGTGATGACTTGAACTGATAGCACCATGAGAGTGATGACTTGAACTGATAGCACCATGAGAGTGATGACTTGAACTGATAGCACCCTGAGAGTGATGACTTGAACTGATAGCACCATGAGAGTGATGACTTGAACTGATAGCACCCTGAGAGTGATGACTTGAACTGATAGCACCATGAGAGTGATGACTTGAACTGATAGCACCCTGAGAGTGATGACTTGAACTGATAGCACCATGAGAGTGATGACTTGAACTGATAGCACCCTGAGAGTGATGACTTGAACTGATAGCACCATGAGAGTGATGACTTGAACTGATAGCACCCTGAGAGTGATGACTTGAACTGATAGCACCATGAGAGTGATGACTTGAACTGATAGCACCCTGAGAGTGATGACTTGAACTGATAGCACCATGAGAGTGATGACTTGAACTGATAGCACCCTGAGAGTGATGACTTGAACTGATAGCACCATGAGAGTGATGACTTGAACTGATAGCACCCTGAGAGTGATGACTTGAACTGATAGCACCATGAGAGTGATGACTTGAACTGATAGCACCCTGAGAGTGATGCTTTGAACTGATAGCACCATGAGAGTGATGACTTGAACTGATAGCACCATGAGAGTGATCTTTTGGATGAGTTGTAGAGTGAAAATGTTGTTTTTAGTAGAGTTACTTACAAGGCTTTTTCCTTTGACCATAAATACAACCTGTAAATTGATGTGAGACCGGACCCTTGGTGGTAGATCTAACCAGCGCTATAGAAATTATCAATTTATTATTATTAATATTATACACACCTTTTAAAAGAATTAACAAGGAGACACAAAGATTAATGAGGGCAGTAGAAAAGCCACCTTTAACAAAATAACACAAAAAAGGTAAAACATTCAACATAGCTAAGTCACGACTTGTTATAGTTTTTTTTAGGGCTGCGGAAATTACCGATTAATTTCTCGATTAATCGGTAAAATATTTTATCGATTAAAATATTTTTAATCGATAAAACAGTGATTAAAAATAGAAAAATGTTTTTGTTTTTTTAATAAATAATTAATAATGGTTTTTATTTTATCATTATTTTTTACGTACAAACTTCACCGTTAAGGGAATTCAGGAAGAGTATACTTTGAAATAACCTTTTTTATGAGGACAATGATATTTTTAAAAAAACATAGTTTTTAACTATTTAACAATAACAAAATTTAAATTCATTGACATTATATTGAACTAGATTCTACTTATTTTTAAATATATCCCCTAACAATAGAACGTGCTTTAAATTTAATTAAATTAAATACTTAGGTCATGGGCATTTTAAAAAATGCAATAAAAATGCACAAAATGTGAAGGAAAACGAAATAGTGAAAAAAGAGATTATGAGGTCTTAGAAAAAAAATCATAGCTTTCGAACCACTTGGGGTAAAAAGATGATCTTTATGTTTTTACTAATCCTCAAACAATTTCTATACAGCTGTATTACTTTTATATTTATAAAATTAATTTGAAATTTTCATTCAAGTGCCTCAAATTTAATACGTTATTTAACTGGTTTTAGTGCTAACTGTTTTAAAAATAACAAAATGCAAATACAAATTGCCCGTTTTTATTATTTCCCTTGAAATTTTCAGTTTAATGACGTCATACATCTTTATTTTTGGCGTAACAAAATTATCGATTAATTAATCGGTAGTTTTTCAAAAGTTAACGATTAAATTTAATTTAATCGATAACAGCCCCATAGTTTTTCAATCAATTTTAAGTTTTCACATTTTAAATAACATTGAGCCCGAGAATGTTCTAATGGAAACATTAGAATCCCTTACGAACTCGAAAAAAAGAGGTAATGGGACTGAAATTTAAAAAAAACAAAAACATTGATTACTCGACTCATATATTAAAATGTTCATGGAACAAATACTTGTCGTGTAGAATTACTTCTCTATGAATTAGTTTGAGTGAAAACCAAACACGATTTCATGTGAGGTTTAGCTATTAGTTACCTTTAGATATTATAGTATCAGTGTACAGTGGCCACTCGGCCGAAACACAAATGTAATAGACCTAAATAACTTTATTGAAGACGCCTCACAGTTTCATTCTTCATTGTTGAAATCTTAACACAACAAAGGTCTCAAATTTTTTTTTTTACACTACTTAAATTAGTTATAAAAAATTAAAACAACAACAACCTCAACAACAACAACAACATTAAATTGAAAAACAAAATGTGTTCTGAGATTATGATATACCGTAATTAAGTTCCTAATGAATTCATAGCATGTACATTAATATTATGCAATATAGAAGACATTCGTATTTAATGCGTAATATATCTTCTCTCATTTCCATTGTTCTTAATAAATGTATACTTATTTGGAGAGAAAGGCCGAAACAAACAAAATTGATCTTAACTAAAAACACTATTATCAGTGTCATTAAATTTTTTTTAGAGTAAACGCATATCAACCAAAATAGAAGAAATTTTTATTTTAAGGTAAATAAAATTGCGTACCTTTAAATTCCAAAGAGAATTTAGCGAACAAAATGATAATGACCAGTCGGAGTTGTTGAGAGATTAGTTTCATGGTTGTACTGTAATTGAAATATAGATAAATGGTTTAATGACATCTAAACAAATACTTTAAATACGGTAAGTACACTCTCAACAGTCCAATCACTAGGGTTCGTGTTTTTTTTCTTCAACACCCCNNNCCCCCCCCCCCCCCCCCCCACAAAAAAAAAGTTTCCACTGACCAATTTAATATTAAACGTACAGCGTACAAATTTCAAGAACAAAAACAAATTGTTATCGTTTTGAGGTAAATGTTATTTAAAGAACAAAAACAATTGTTAGCAAATTGGAAGAAAAGGTTTTATAATAAATGTAATTATTTAAGTTTATAAATGTATAGTATATCACATTACATACCTTAAAAAATTCGATGTATACTTTTATAGAATCACACTTGACACACCTTATAAAATTTGACTTATAAATTTATATTATCACATTAAAACGCCTGATAAAATCCAAGTTTGAAGCATATATATTTAAACTTAACGCACATATTAATTTTTACATATGATTCTCATAAATTTATGCTTTTAATGTCCATTATTTAATAAGCTTATAACCATAAAATTCCTATTTATCTGAATATATTTGTGCACACGAAAGGTCCAACATTTGTACACACGAAAGGTCCAACATTCGTACACACGAAAGGTCCAACATTCGTACACACGAAAGGTCCAACAATCGTACACACGAAAGGTCCAACATTCGTACACACGAAAGGTCCAACATTTGTACACACGAAAAGTCCAACATTTGTACACACGAAAGGTCCAACATTTGTACACACGAAAGGTCCAACATTTTTACACATAACAATCTATATTGAACTATGTCTTAAAAATGTCAGAGTTCAAATATTCCCCAGAGAAGACCCGAAATTCGACTAATGTTGCTAAACTAACCAACTGAAGATGCCAAAAAGTCGTTTAATTAATGGACACTTTGTTACACGTAATATACAAGTAATTAGACCATGAAGTTATTTAACACACCGGATAACTTTCAGTTTGATTATATTGGTCAGAAACATGGGAAATTATCTACTATATTTTTTTTAAAGTTACTGTAACTGCATGAATGAAGCTAACAAAACATGTCATTGTACTAATGAACAATCTTTCTTTGTCTCGGTGAATTTCATCATACGTGTAGACCACAAGAGCTGCATGGAGTCAAGGGTCAAAAGTCTAAAGTAAATGGTTGGTAAACTTAGACCATGCCCTCATGCCTCTCCCCCTCTCCCTCTATCTCCCCATCTCCCTCAACCTCTCTCCCCCTCTCTCTCCCCTCCCCCCTCTCTCTTTTTATAAGAGTAACTTTGGAATATTGTTAAAGTGGAAAGACTGAAGGCACATTGTCGAAGAATGGAACGATTGTTGAGTTTAAAAACTCGTTCATTGGTCATTGACGCAGTTAGATTTCCTAGACATGTCAGAACGAGACATTCGGTTATTGACCTATTTAGTTTCTATTGCCTTCCGTACAGCTATGTCACTCATACAATGGACGGCATGGGCACAAAGTCCAGTAACACATTCAGCAACATGCACATCATTTACACAATGGAGTTGTGTGAGTACATGTCACTCGGGGCAGAACCCAGGTTTGACGCCCCCACTCCCTGGATACTGTAAGATATTTTGGTAAAATATAGAAAGAGGAATTTTAGTTGGTCGGCAATAAAAATGAAACTATACATTTTAGAGTTAGAAATAAATGGTAAAAACTTAAATTTCTTTATCTAAACTAAACTGCTCGCTTTTTTCAGTAGCACACTCTTTGATGTTTCATTGTTGACTGTCATGCTGAGACCAATAGCCATAGATGAGACAATCGAGATTCTGGGAGAAAATGGAGATTGTGGGAGAATCTGGAAAAATATTGAAGAATCTCAGAAAATCTGGGAGAGTTTGGGAAAAACTGGGAAAATGTGGGAGAATCTGGGACTATGTGGGAGAAAAAGGAAAAATGTGGCAAAATCCGGTGAAATGTCGGATGTGGAAGAATCTTGCAATTTGTTGGAGAATATGGCAGAATATGTAAAAATGTGGGAGAAAAATGGAGAATGTGGGAGAATCTTTGAGATTGTGGTAGGTTTTGGGAGAATGTGGAGATTGTTGGAAAATCGGGCAAGATATGGGAGAATGTGGGAAAATATTGACAAATGTTGAAAGAAACTGGGAGATTGTGGGAGATTTTGGGAAAATCTGGGAGAATGTGGAAGGGCCTGGGGGAAATGTGAGAGAGTCTGGGAGAATGTGGGAGAAACTGTGAAGATATTGTAGAAATTGGGAGAATGTTGGAGAATTTGGGAGAATCTGGAATAGTGTAGGAGCATCTGGGGGAATGTGGGAGAAACTGGGAAAATTTGGGAGAATGTGGGAGAATCTGAGAAAATTTAGGTGAATGTGGTAGAATGTGGGAGAATCTAGGAGAATTTGGGAGAATCTGGGAAAATTTGGGTGAATGTGGTAGAATGTGGGAGAATCTAGGAGAATTTGGGAGAATCTGGGAAAATATGGGAGAATGTTAAATCTTAAAGAATGTGGGAGAATCTGGGATAATGTTGGAGACACTGGGAAAATGTGGGAGAAACTTGGAGAATATGTGAGAAACTGGAATAGTATGGGAGTATCCGGGAGAATGTGGGAAAATCTGGTAAAATGTCTGAAAATGTGAAAGATTGTAAGAGAATATGGAAAACTATGGGAGAAACTTGGAGAATCTTGGGGAATGTGTGAGAATCTGAAAGAATGTGGAATATTCGTGGAGATTGTGGAAGAATCTGGGAGAACGTGGGAGAATCTGAGAGAATGTGGGAGAATCTGTGAGAAACTGGGAGATTGATGGAGAATCTGGGACAATATGGGATAATCTTGAAGAATATGGGACGATTCGGGAGAATGTGGTAAAATGTGGGAGAATATGGGAAAATGTTGGAGAATCTTGTAGAATGTGGGAGAAACTGAGAAAGTAGTGGAGAAACTGGGAGAGAATCTGGTCGAATGTGGGAAAAAATTAGGAAACGAATGAGAATGTGAGAGAATATGAAAAAATATGGGATAAACTGGGAGAATTTGAGACTATCAGGGATAATCTCGGAGAATCAGTAAGAATCTAGGAAATTTTTTGAAAATGTTGAAGAATTTATGAAAATTTTGGGGAATTTGGGAGAAAGTGTGAGACTGGTAGAAAGTGGGATGACTGTCAGAATTTTAGAGAATCTGGGAGAATGTGGGAGAATCTGGGAGAATGTAGCAAAAAGCGTGAGAATCTGGGAGATTGTGGGATAATCTGGGAGAATGTGGGAGAATAAGGGAGGATCTGGGAGAATGTGGCATAATATATGAGAATGTTGGAGAATGTGACAGAATATGGGAGAATGTGTGAGAATCTGGGAGAAAGTGGGAGAATCTGGGAGAATTTGGGAGAATCTCGGAGAATGTCGGAGAATCTGAGAAAAATTGGGAGAATGATGGAGAATTTGGGAAAATTTTGTGGAATTAGGGAACATGTGGGAGAATCTGTGAGAATGCGGGAGAATGTGGGAGAATCAGTGAAAATTATTTTTTTAAAGTCTGGTTTCTGATTTCTTCTAATTCGGTAAGTGTTAGTTAAACTTTCACATTTTTTTGAAAGGAGAGTTGCTATAGTTCTTTTACTAATAGTTTTTTTACTTTCTTTTTTCTTTCAATAATCTTGTTTATTAAATTTGATTTTTAAAGTTTTCATTTTTAGAATCTAATTTATAAGGAGGCATTTGCCGCCCCCAACAAAGTGCAACCCCGGTACATTCTATTAGAACAGGTTTAAAATTGAGAGCGTGCGGTAATTATCGATTATACAAGAGGATTAATTGTCAACTTGAATAAACAATTAATTTGCCAGTAGTCCGGTGCTACGTTTTTTTAAAAGTTCATCTCCATTAGCATTAAAGGAATTTATACCCAATATGGAGTTTGAGATTTTGGCAGTAGATAGAAGAAATAATTCCTTTACCAATGCTATTAATTTATTGTTTTTTTTTTAAAGTTTGATTAGAAGTTTACATTTCTTTCTTTTTTGAAAATTTCATTCTTTGAAGCTGTTTAACGATGACAAATTGATACCTTAAAAAATTGAGTCAGGTGCATTTGCCTTCCTTGTCCACTACACTTCTGATGTTAAAAAAACAACAACATATAATGACCTTTCCACAGTAACACTGTATACAATAAACAAAACACACGACATGAGAAGAAATGTGAACATTTATTTGTATCATCCTCAGTGCATTGAAATAAAGGCGTGAATTTAAGAGTCCACTAATTTATATATTAAAAAAACTTTTTTCCAAAATATTTTCTTTACAAATTTTAATATAACTTTTATACCTCTGCTTTCACAGGGTCGTAACAATTATTAATGGTAATGAAAGCTCTCAGTTTAAAAAAACAACCAAAAACAAAAAAAACAACAACAAAGAAACAAAAAACAACAACAAAGAAAAAAAAAAAGAAAAAAAGAACAAACTTAAATTAGATTTGTAATATTTCCCTTTTTAAATAATCTAGTTAACAGTACCAAAAAAAAAAAAAAAAAAATTTAAATTTCTAGAGAGCCGACTGTGCAAATTAATATGTAAAATTTGGAAAATTGTATTGTCATTGGAGTTACAAGTGCCTGCTAAATTTCAGCCAAATTAAGCAAAGCCAAAGTAACGTTGAAATATATCATGCTTTAAAGAAAAAATACCAACAAAAAGAAACAAATAATAGCAAGTTAAATAAAAGCTTGAAATGAAATCCTTAATACAAACACTCTGTACAAAACCAAGTCTTTGACTACAAAAACTTTATATACGAGACATCACTAAAAAAATGTTCATTATAATACAATCCAAAACAATTTTTAGGTTTTTTAGCTTGTCGAAACCAGTATTATATCTATTAAATACAATATTAATATATGTTCTATCAATTACATAAACTTTCATTATATTTTCCATGTATATGTATTACATTCGTTATAAATACATTCTATATCTGTGAAATACACTATATGTAGCATTTATTGCATATAAACAAAATATGTTATATCCAGAGCATAAAATATACATTCACAATTAATATGCAAGTGCTAATATTTTAAAATAAAACGTTATACCCGATTTTAAATCATTTATTAAAAAAATTATCTTAAAATATTTAGCAAAATTTACGAATATTTGAGAATGTAAAAATATTTGGCCGATGTTACACGGTATAAAAGATGTAATAGTATTGAAGAAAGTTGACTGAGTTAGTACGGATACAAAATTACTGGGCAAATATTACGAGGTACTATAAGACAAAGTATGACAATATGCGCAATTTGATTTGTTTAATATTTTGGCTGATAAAAATAATAGGAAATATGGGGTATAGGAAGGTATGGGTTATAAAAAGGTATGGGGTATAAAAAGGTATGGGGTATAGAAAGGTATGGGGTATAAAAAGGTATGGGGTATAAAAAGGTATGGGGTATAGAAAGGTATGGGGTATAGGAAGGTATGGGGTATAAAAGGTATGGGGTATAGGAAGGTATGGGGTATAGGAAGGTATGGGGTATAGGAAGGTATGGGGTATAGGAAGGTCTGGAATATAAAAAGGTATGGGGTATAGGAAGGTATGGGGTATAGGAAGGTATTGGGTATAGGAAGGTCTGGAATATAAACAGGTATGGGGTATAGGAAGGTATGGGGTATTTGAAGGTATGGGGTGTAGGGAGGTATGAGGTATAAAAAGGTATGGGGTATAGATAGGTATTGGGAATAGGAATGTATGGGGTATGGGAAGATATGGGGTGTGGAACGTTATCGGGTATAGAGAGGCATTGGGTATAGGAAGGTATGGGGTATAGGAAAGTATTGGGTATAGGAAGGTATGGGGTATAGGAAGGTATGGGGTATAGGAAGGTATGTGGTATAGGAAGGTATGGGGTATAGGAAGGTATTGGGTATAGGAAGGTATGGGGTATAGGAAGGTATGGGGTATAGGAAGGTATTGGGTATGGAAAAAGGTATGTGGTATGGGAAATTATGGGGTATAAGAAGGTATGGGGTATAGGAAGGTATGGGGTATGGGAAGGTATGGGGTATAGGAAGGTATGCGGTAAGGGACTTATGGGGTATAGGAAGGTATGGGGTATAGGAAGGTGTTACAGATGTAACAATGCATGACAGATCTAAGAAAGCTGAACAGATATAACTATGTGTGACAGGTCCACCAAATATGACATATGTAGTTATGTCTGACAGATCCTTCAAAAGATGACATATGTAGTTATGTCTGACAGATCCATCAAAAGATGACATATGTAGTTATGTCTGACAGATCCAACAAAAGATGACATATGTAGTTATGTCTGACAGATCCATCAAAAGATGACATATGTAGTTATGTCTGACAGATCCATCAAAATATGACATATGTAGTTATGTCTGACAGATCCATCAAGATATGACATATGTAGTTATGTCTGACAGATCCAACAAGCTCTAACTCAAACAGCAAGGAATGCCTCTTAACACGGCGCAGTGCTTTACGAAACTTCTCTCATTGTCGCGTACTCGAATCCATCACTCATCACATGGCCCACGTGACCTGAAAAACACAAGCTGGCATTTGAGAAGATCACAACAATTTAGAAATTCACAACATTATAGAACATCGGGACATTATAGAACATTTCGACATTATAGAACAACGTTAAATTATAGAACATCGTGACATTATAGAACATCGTGACATTATAGAACATCGTGACATTATAGAAAATCGTGACATTATAGAACATCGTGACATTATAGAACATCCTGACAATATAGAACATCGTGACATTATAGAACATCGTGACAGTATAGAACATCATGACATTATATAACATAACGACATTATAGAACATCGTGACATTATATAACATCGTGACATTATAGAACATCGTGACATTAGAGAACATCATGACAGTATAGAACATCGTGACATTATAGAACATCGTGACATTATAGAACATTTAAACATTATAGAACATCGTTTAATTAAAGAACATTGCGACATTATAGAACATCGTGACATTATAGAACATGGTGACATTATAGAACATCGTGACATTATAGAATATCGTGACATTATAGAACATCGTGACATTATAGAATATCGCGACATTATGGAACATCGGGACATTATAGAACATCGTGAAATTATAGAACATCATGACATTGTAGAACATCATGACATTATAGAACATCGTGACATTATATAACATTGTGACATTATAGAACATCGTGACATTATAGAACATGATGACATTTTAGAACATCGTGACAGTATAGAACATCGTGACATTATAGAACATTGTGACATTATAGAACATGGCTACATTATAGAACATCGTGACATTATAGAACATCGTGACATTATAGAACATCGCGACATTATAGAACATCGTGACATTATAGAACATGGTGACATTATAGAACATCGCGACCACATATAATATCGTGCCATTATAGAACATCGTCACATTATAGAACATCGTGACATTATAGAACATCGTGATATTATAGAACATCTTGACATTATAGAACATCGTGACATTATAGAACATCCTGACATTATAGAACATCGTGACATTATAGAACATCGTGACATTATAGAACATCATGACATTATATAACATAACGACATTATAGAACATCGTGACATTATATAACATCGTGACATTATAGAACATCGTGACATTAGAGAACATCATGACAATATAGAACATCGTGACATTATAGAACATCGTTACATTATAGAACATCGTGACATTATAGAACATCTTGACATTATAGAACATCTTGACATTATAGAACATCGTGACATTATAGAACATCCTGACGTTATAGAATATCGAGACATTATAGAACATCGTGACATTATAGAACATCTCGACATTATAGAACATCGTGACATTATAGAAAATCGTGAAATTATAGAACATCATGACATTGTAGAACATCGTTACATTAGAGAACATCGTGACATTATAGAACATCGTGACATTATAGAACACCGTTACATTATAGAACATCGTGACATTAAAGAACATCGTGACAATATAGAACATCATGACATTATATAACATAAGGACATTATAGAACATCGTGACATTATATAACATTGTGACATTATAGAACATCGTGACATTATAGAACATGGTGACATTATAGAACATCGTGAAAGTATAGAACATCGTGACATTATAGAACATTGTGACATTATAGAACATGGCTACATTATAGAACATCGTGACATTATAGAACATCGTGACATTATAGAACATCGTGACATTATAGAACATCGTGACATTTTAGAACATAGTGACATTATAGAAAAATGTGACATCATAGAACATCGTGACATTATAGAACATCGTGACATTATAGAACATCGTGACATTATAGAACATCGTGACATTATAGAACATCGTGACATTATAGAACATTGTGAAATAATAGAACATCGTGACATTATAGAACATTGTGACATTATGTAACATCGTGACATTATAGAACATCGTGACATTATAGAACATCGTGACATTTTAGAACATCGTGACATTATAGAACATCGCGACATCATAGAACATTGTGACATTATAGAACATTGTGACATTATAGAATATTGTGGACATTATAGAACACTGTGACATTATATAACATCATGACATTTGAGCACATCGTGACATTTGAGCACATCTTGATATTCCAATACAGAATAACAGAAAGTTTATTTCGGGTTGTATCTTTTTTTCTAATAAAGACAAGGAGAAATCAAGATTGTTAGCCAGTAACATCGACGTGGACAGGACATTAAGTCTTCACTGGTCAGACCTTGTAGGATTCGACACGGTCGTGCTGTTATACACGAGGTCTGCTCTAGAGCTCCGAAAAACAACGCACACAAATTATTTGTGTAAGAAGACAATAAATTTAAGCTTTATTTCTGAACTTTTCATTTTTTATCATATAATATGTTTTATTATTTATGTAAGAAATTATTTCATTTTTTTTTTTTTACTGATGATGGCATTATCCAAAACGTCTACTGTTATTAGTATCAGTTCATAAATAAAGCTTAAATTTATTGTCTTCTTAGACAAATAGTTTGTGTACGTTGTTTTTTTTTATTATTAAAAAGCTTTATGGAGTCCCATTCTTTATGAGCTAGAGTTCCCACAATGCGAGAAACGTAGCACCTACTTTGTTGATGCCATCCTAAATGACTTGGGTAAGGTCGGAATATTCGGGGGGGGGGGTAAGGTGACAGTGAGTGGGTCCCGAGCCACGTGAATGATGACGGCAATGAGAGAACACAACTCCCTGGCAACAACCGGGACGCCTCAACCACAACCAGACGTCCCAGTCTCTTATCACGGGACAAAGACCTGGTTGGCTGACCATTTTAGGAACAAGCGGTACCAGGAATGGGATGACAACACGACTGCCAGGGAGGTGTTCGCTAACATCCCGAGGCCAAGTCGATCAGACCAGTGGTGGAGTTTGAGTCGAAAACATCAGAGTTTAGTGACTCAAATTTGAACAGAGCATTGACTATCTAACTCATATTTCAACAGGCTAGACCATAACAGGGTCTCGAACTGCCGTCATTGCAGCCTAGCCTCTGAAACAGTACTACACCTGTTAACTTCGCGTCCCGCGCTTGACATAATCTGGGAGGTTAGGGAGGCAAAAGTGTTCTACGTGAAGAGTGTTGTATGGCACTGCACAGAAAATGGAGCAGTTTGGCCAGGTGTTAGCAAAGGTCTTAAGAGAGAGCAGATTGGTCAGGTTTTAGCTAAGGTCTTAAGAGAGTAATTTCACGCTAAAAGAATGTGTGTTTAGTTGAGATTGTTTATGGATGAGGAACAATTTAAGTATCTTATTAAAAAATATCCGAATTAAAACAAATAAAAATATTCTGTTATCTTGATATACCTGTAATGCTGTTCTTCTTTAAATCAAACCTACAAGAGAAACAAGAAAAAGAAAATTATGTTAAAAATATTTACACAATCAAAGGGGAAAATCTTTATATATAATTCACGTAAACGACGATGTTCAAATGAGCATGCCGAATGGTAGCCACTGGAGTCGACAGATCACAGTGGGCAAGTGGAGTGTAATGAAAAGAAAAAAAAAGTTTGGGGAATGGGGTTGTGGCAACAACGCTTCTTGCGTTCAGTTGCATTTATCCTTCACAGAATAATAAATGATTCGTTGTGTAGTGATTATCACGTCCACCTTGCACGCGGAAAGTCCTGGGTTCGATTCCCAGATGAAACAATAAAAAAAAAAAATTCTGCCTGATCTTTTCCTCATTTTTTTTTGCGAACATGACTAACCCTAACCCTAACCCTAACCCTAACCCTAACCCTAACCCTAACCCTAACCCTAACCCTAACCCTAACCCTAACCCTAACCCTAACNAACTATTTATGATGAGCAAGTCTGCGGCGAATGCTGCGCCGCGGGTCATCTATGTATTAAAGCAAAGACATGGCACTTGCTACAATTTAATATATTTAAAAAATCTTTTTAATGTACAAGACCTAATTTCTAAAGTAATTTTACATCAATATTGTATTTACAATTTTAAGAAATTAATTAATGAATCAAATGAGGTTGTCAAGCTTAACATAATTTTTTCTTTCCTTAAAAATATTTGTGGGTTGGATTTTTAAAGATTACTATTAAAAAAAAGGCATTTTCTGCAATCAGCTTTAGGGGAAATGTTTCACGTGTGTGTGCATAAGAAAACAATATGTAATACATTTACACATTTATAAAGCTAAAGAAACAAAACAAACTTACTTTTTTCTTTTACCAAAGATATAAATCGCCGCCAAACCAAGAACGAGAAAAAGGAAAATAACACAGGGCAATCCGTAAGACTGGAATGAAGAGGAGAGGAGATGGGATGGACTTTGAACTTCGGCTGAAAACAACAAGTCATTTTTTTATTTAAAAAAAACAGTAACAAAAAAACACCTTAATAAAAATAATTAAAAAAAAAGCACAACAGCAAACGATCAAACGTTCCTTACAGTTGATGTAAACGGGTGGAAAAATTAATTTTGGTCTTCCGGTGATAATTAAGATACCGAAGCTGGATTTTGTTGGGCATTTTGTAGGGTTTTTTCTAACGGTGGATCCTACTGAGCAATAAGTTTGATCTCTGAGAGACAGGAAAGAGAGGAAATGTCTGATGTTTCTTATGAAAGGAATCCAACTTGTTTTGACATACTGATATTAGCTCGTAAGATTAGAGACCTTCCCTACCCTCTCCCACTTTACTCCCTCAACAGTGGGATTGGGGAGGTAAGATTTTTCCTTTTAAAAAGATTAACTTCATGCGGCAAAGGGACGCGAATTAACCATTCTGTAAATCAGTGGTTCTCATCCTTTAACATTCAAGGACCACTTGAGAAATATGTGTCTTAGCTAAGGACCACTTCTGAAAATAGTGCTGGAAAGTTAGATCTAATTATACTGTGTATATAGCTAGCTATAAGTAGCATAAATGTTAGTTACTAAAATTATACTAACCTAATATGCTACGATTTGCGTGCTCCAAAAACAATATTGTAATGGATTTTTTTGTAACAAACAAATAGCATTTATATTATTATCATAGTCTTCTTATTTAATTGTACCTGCTAACTATACAAAAATACTTAAATTCATTAACAGTAGTTTGTATTAAAAAGGCTGCTTTATTAGTTTATTTAGTACGAACGATGTTTTGTTTTTATTGTAAACAATGCTGAGAATCCACTTTCACAAAGTTGCAAAGAGTAAAAGTATTTTAAAAGCTATCTTACACATATAAGATAAGATAGACAGTTCGGAGTACTCCAAAAATTTCATTAACCCAACTTTCTGATGCAATATATTCAAAGTGGTATCGCTAGTCTGTTCAATGAATTGGTTTAATTACGATGTTGGTAATTTGGTTTGATGAGCAAATGTGTGCGATATTAAGACTGAAAATCCACGATAAAAATTGAAATAGAAGAGTTAAAATTGGCCCCGCATTGATTGAACATGACCAGAAATCAAATTAATTAACAGTATTTTATTTATTTCAGCATTTTCTGTTTTTTTTCGGTGATTTCGTACAATGGATCAAACATCTCAAAGGTACATTGAAATAATATTATTTCCAAAGATCAAGCTTTTTCGTAAAATTATACAGTTTTATAAGAGTAAATAATGTGTCTGCTTTCTTTGCCGAGTCGATTTGAGATAATTGAATTCTTAATACATTTCAGCCAAGTAAGCCAGAACAGCAACCCATAAGCCATGGTTCAAATGATCAACAAGCTTTGAGTTTTCTTACAAGAAACTCTCTTGCGTCATCACGTAGTTCAAACAGTCAGATAACCAGTGAACTTCAATATACATCAGTAACTGTCATTGTTCAAGATTCATATTCCAACATGAATAAGCAAGAGACGAGAATTTAATGGACGAGCCTTCGTAAAATTAAAATTTTTTTTATGGCCAGGTAAAAAATATATTTTATGTCTGCGTTAACTCTTTTACTTGCTTGTCTCTCTCGATGAATCAAACAGTGCGTAAATTTCATGCTTTGCTCATAGACCCCCTGGAACATCTTCGGGGACCACAGGTTGAGAACCACTGCTTTAAGTCACTCCTTTTTTTTGTCTTGGTTATGTTGGTTGCGTTAAAAATTTAGCGTTATCTCTTTCTGTTCTATTAATAGAATCGCATTAGTCTCTTACTGCTCCCCTAGTCTCACTCCCAGCCAGAGGCGTCAATAGGGTTGGTGTCACCCGGGGCGGTAGCTCCTGGTGTCACCCTGTCATGATTTAACCCATAGAACTCCTCCGAGTTTTCTAGTGCCAGAGTTAACGGGAATATATAGAATTTTATTGTCTGGTGTCACCCCCCTGATGGTGTCACCCGGGGCGGCCCGCCCCCACCACACCCCCCTAGCGACGCCACTGCTCCCAGCAACTCACAGTTTTTGTATTTAAAGACGCCATCAGAATTAGCAACGGATCGTCAAAAAATGGAAATCCATGACCTCTGCCCTATGTGCCGTCTTCGGCCCGAGAGAAAATAACTAACTAACATCAGAATCCTACATAGTGAATGTGTCATTTATTTATGAGTAGAATTGCGCCCCTTAACGCTCAATAGGGGCGCCAAAATCGTGCTTGTCAACTGGTTTGTAATGAAAATATTTTCGGAGCTCCAAAATTCAATCTTACAAACGTATTTGGAATACATTGGTATACTTCAAAATTAAATAATATAATGAGTTTTAATACTCATTTTGGCGCCCCCTAACGTGGCGCCCGGGTACATATGTCCCCCCTTCACCCCCTCGCTACGCCACTGATTCTAATGGGTCAACTAACATAGAGGAAATGAAGTAAAAATAAAACTTTTTAACATTCTGATTTTTAAAATATTGCTACCACGTCTTAAATACTAAATTAATCCAAAAGTGAAATTTCATAAAATGAATTACCTGAATATAAAACATGCTGATATAAAAAAAGGATATTTATTGGGAAAAAAAAAAAGAATATTCCATTGCTTAGAAAAGCAGAGTACAATCTATTTAGGTCTTATTAGAAGACATTTAATAAGCTTACCAAACTCCTGAACTGTTATTAAAAATGTCAAAAAGTTTCTGTCCTTAAATGTAAGGCTGATGACATACTGGCCAAAATCTTCAACTTGAACATTGACAAAAGTCACATCTAAAGTGTATTGATATGGGTTTAAACTGTCAGCCATGATGTTTGTGAAGTGTTTACTTGTTGAGTTCGTCTCTAACAATCTTGCATCGTGGAACAGTTGTATTTCTTGGATTGTGTGCAACGTTCTGTCCATCATAAAACAGAAGGTGGCTGTCACGTTTTGTGACAGATGTAGGGAGATGTGTTTGAAATTTTCTTTGTTGAGGCACAAAGATGGTTCACCTAGTGAAACAGAAGTTGAACGGTAAGTGATGGATGGAAGGGAAAAAAATGTTTGAAATGTTGGTGATGGGGTATCACTAGGCCTGTCAACAGGTTCCCGTTGTAAATGTTGGTGATGGGGTATAACTAGGCCTGTCAATGGGTAAGTGATGTAAATGTTGGTGATGGGGTATAACTAGGCCTGTCAGTGTAAATGTTGGTGATGGGGTATAACTAGACCTGTCAGTGTGTACACGTTGTAAATGTTGGTGATGGGGTATAACTAGGCCTGTCAGTGGGTACCCGTTGTAGATGTTGGTGATGGGGTATAACTAGGCCTGTCAGTGGGTACCCGTTGTAAATGTTGGTGATGGGGTATAACTAGGCCTGTCAGTGGGTACCCGTTGTAAATGTTGGTGATGGGGTATAACTAGGCCTGTCAACAGGTTCCCGTTGTAAATGTTGGTGATGGGGTATAACTAGGCCTGTCACTGGGTACCCGTTGTAATGTTGGTGATGGGGTATAACTAGGCCTGTCAGTGGGTAAGTGATGTAAATGTTGGTGATGGGGTATAACTAGGCCTGTCAGTGGGTAAGTGATGTAAATGTTGGTGATGGGGTATAACTAGGCCTGTTAGTGGGTAAGTGATGTAAATGTTGGTGATGAGGTATAACTAGGCCTGTCAGTGGGTACCCGTTGTAAATGTTGGTGATGGGGTATAACTAGGCCTGTCAGTGGGTACCCGTTGTAAATGTTGGTGATGGGGTATAACTAGACCTGTCTGTGGGTACTGATAAAGATGTGACTGTAATTTTTATTTTTGTAAATAGTAGAACAGTTTTGATTAAGATCCAATAATCATTAAAATTTGCTCTCTGCCAAACAAAAATCTTCAATTTTCTAACGTTATGGTCCGATGATGCTAGTATATATTTTTTTGGGGTGTAAATTAGAATCGTGAAGTTTTGTTACATGACATTTTATTTGTTTATTAATGGCGGACACAAATAAGAAAATAACGTCAACTTGGGATAGTTTTGACTNTGTAAATGTTGGTGATGGGGTATAACTAGGCCTGTCAGTGGGTAAGTGATGTAAATGTTGGTGATGGGGTATAACTAGGCCTGTCAGTGGGTAAGTGATGTAAATTTTGGTGATGGGGTATAACTAGGCCTGTCAATGGGTAAGTGATGTAAATGTTGGTGATGGGGTATCACTAGGCCTGTCAGTGGGTACCTGTTGTAAATGTTGGTGAAGGGGTATAACTAGGCCTGTCAGTGGGTACCGGTTGTAAATGTTGGTGATGGGGTATAACTAGGCCTGTCAGTGGGTACCTGTTGTAAATGTTGGTGATGGGGTATAACTAGGCCTGTAGTGGGTACCTGTTGTAAATGTTGGTGATGGGACATAACTAGGCCTGTCAGTTGGTAAGTGATGTAAATGTTTGTGATGGGGTATAACTAGGCCTGTCAGTGGGTAAGTGTTGTAAATGTTGGTGATGGGGTATAACTAGGCCTGTCAGTGGGTACCCGTTGTAAATGTTGGTGATGGGGTATAACTAGGCCTGTCAGTGGGTACCCGTTGTAAATGTTGGTGATGGGGAATAACTAGGCCTGTCAGTGGGTACCCGTTGTAAATGTTAGTGATGGGGTATAACTAGGCCTGTCCGTGGGCACGTGGTGTAACTACCCGGATATTCAAGTCAGGCCATTGTACCCGTGAATGTGTGGCAGTAATGTTAATATAAACAGTGACCAACCTACAATTCGCAATCCACATTCAACTCATCTGTGTTCACATTGCGGCTCGCGGAAAAAAAATATCGTTAGAAATTTTTGCTGTTAAGTATGTTAGCATAAAAACACATGCACACATATCTACAGTCCTCAACTACAATTAGTTTTGATTCACATTTCTTCTTCTGAATACGAAACAAAAATTGCTCATTGTAAAAATGCGTTAGTTCATTTGAATGAATCAATGAAAGAAAAAAGACCGAGCATGGAGAATTAAGAGGGTGTCGGGATTCGTTATCTAGGGGTTCAGAACGTTACTTCACCGCCAACTTGCGCACACAGACGGAACACAAAGGCCTTGTACTAACAGCAATCTTTATTAATCGCAGTACAACTCCATGCGTCTTAACATCACATGTAACAACTCTCAGTCCAACAGACGAACACTGGGCAACGCTACAACTCGTGTATCCTTTGTGTACTGCAGGTCGAATGTTCCTCCATATCCCAACCGACCTCTATCTCTCGCTCACAACTGCCTTCTCACTACGTCACGTTCACATTCTTACGTCATACGCTTTCATACCGTGCGCACCGCACCGCACCAAACATAAGTAACAACATTGACATGTCAGGGAAAACCCAATAACCCTATAATGTTTCCCTGACATTATCGAGTTATTGGGTTTTCCCTGACAGAGGGGCTTATTAAAATGATAGAGACGCCGTGTTTTGTATTATTCATAATAACTACTATGCTTGTATTGCACGACATGAGGCTAAAGTTTATTGCGTTAAAGTTCACAATAGTATGTGACTGTGACCCTGCACGGTGGCGTAACTAGAAATTCGAAGGGGTTTGGGAGCTTAACTTCTTTTGGGGCCCATATTCATGGAACCCAAAATTAAATTCGGACACTAATTTGGGGGCCCCCCTCAAGTGGGGGCCTGGGTTGACTTGCGAATTTCGTCCCCCCTCCCATAGTTACGCGACTGACCATGCCGTTGGCTAATGTGTGAAATGAGGTGCATGAATGGGGGTAAGGTTGTATTGTAATAACTTGTATAAGCGGTCTAGATAGAAGTAAGTATGCTGGGTTTCGAACGGGTACATGAGCACTTACTTGAGATAACGGAGCGTTTTAAACGTCTATTAGAACAATGAATTCAGTTTCACAAGACCAATTTACACTAACGCCATTTTGTATACTGGCACAGCACATTATTATTGTCTAGATAAATACAAAGTATATTAATTCACTCACATCTGCGCACCCATATGTATAGAGATTTCGAGTCCGTCTCATTTCTCAGATGGTCCGTGATTTGGCACACCACTTTTCCCTTGCCCTTACACGTCATGTGACTAGAAGTGACGTCAATGACCGACGTGTTTTCTCGGCTTTTGAGAACATTTCCAGACTCAGACTTGATGAGTAGAGTTGTCGGACGTGAGTATGTCTCAGCTTTACAAACTAGATGCTGTTCTGGGAACTCATCTTCCTGGAAGCCTCCAACGGGCCACACTTCAAAATAGTCAGACACATCTTCTTGGAAGACATCAAAGGAAAGAATGTGGGTCGGACCTAAGGAAGAGAAATTAATTTTTAAAAAATAGAGTTTTTTTAACATCATTAATTTTAATTTAGTTATAAACATTAAAATTTCAAAGTTTAAAGAAAATAATTCAGGAATATTATTCCAAAGGACAACTAGTGCTATTAATATATTATATTTGTGTCAAAACTTGAAATGATTATATTTTTGAAACGAAAGATTATCATAATTTATTAGCGTAAAATAAAACAGCTATAAAAGATATAGACATACATGCAAGCCTATGAGAAAGGTGCTCAAAACAAACACATAGACCTACAATTGTTCACGCCCATAAACAAAGGTGAACTCTTTGAGTTCAACTCTGGATGGTATTGATGATATCGACAGTTGTAGACATCCGAGTTATTGCAGCCAGTCACCGAGAGGTTAAAGGTCACAGTAGAGATGGCATACTGGGTTGTAAGAACTTTGTCATTCTTTAGAATTTCCAAACAAAAATCTTCCTTGGCGTACTTTACTGTACAGTTAAAGGACAGATCTGAACCCACACTTGTCATGATATGATGTGAGGGGGTGGCTACCATCTGGTCAGTTGACAATGTTACAGTCACTGGACCTAGAACAATACAGAAATGTTACAGTCACTGGACCTAGAACAATACAGAAAAGTTACAGTCACTGGACCTAGAACAATACAGAAATGTTACAGTCACTGGACCTAGAACAATACAGAAAAGTTACAGTGGACTTAGAACACTACTGAAATGTTACACTATGAAAAGATATAAAATGCAATAGTTAACAATAACAATGGAACTTTGGCCACAGAGAAATTAATGTTAAAGTGAATCGAAAACTTTATCGAAAAGTAGAGACTTAAATGCATTATGGCACTAGAGAAATGTTATAAGAAAACAAAGGGCAACAGATAATGTTGAAATAGAGAAGGAGCGTCTATATAGATACGATAAGTTAAGAAAAGATAGGAGCAATAAATGAGTACAGACAATAGAACTAAGACAATTTACAACAATTTTTTGTTGTCATTTTGGACTTTCCCATTGCTGATCTCCGTAGCAAGGATGTAAAGATATGATTTTCTTATTTTTGAATTCATAAGTAATATTTTTGTTTACACAATTTGTGTATATTTATATTGTCTTCTTCGTTTTAACTATTTTTTTCCACACATAATCAAGATAGCTCTGACATTTTTTGGTGTTGATTCATTCTACATAACAATTCATTCTACATAACAATTCATTCTACATAACAATTCATTCTACATAACAATTCATTCTACATAACAATTCATTCTACACAACAATTATTTCTACATAACAATTCATTCTACATAACAATTCATTCTACATAACAATTCATTCTACATAACAATTCAATATATATTTGTCCTCGTATGTCTATAAAACCATTCAAAATAGAGTCAATAAGTATGAGATGAAATATTTATTTCAACTTACAGTCCATGTTTATAAAAATAAAATGTTCCACTGAAATTCCGGTGTCAGTAAAATCAACATTACAGCTATATCTCCCAGCATCCTCGCACTGAGCCTGGTCTACGTCATACACAAGCCGTGATTGGTTAGTAACTGTCATGATCACGTGATCTTTGAACCTGATGGACAAGATGATCGAATTGTTGGTAGTTGGTGCCAGACATTCGATGGTCATGGTTGAGTTCTTTGAGATAACAATCTCGGCATTTCTTTCTCTTGGCTCATCATTGACAGTGACTTTAAGAAATTCTGCAAGTTGGCGATAAAACTTTAAACAGTGAGCATTATAAGGAAATGATCATACATAGAAATACTAAAGTAGATTATAAAGTAGATTTTGATGAAATCAGACTTAGTAAAGTACGAATTGATAATACCAAACACATTAAAATAGATATTGGTTAAATGAGACAATAAAGTAGAGCTTGATAAAATGAGACGCACTAAAGAGGATATTGATAATATCAGACACACGAAAGTAGATATTGATAATATCCATTATATTAAACGAGATATTTATTTTACTAAACAAAGCAAAGTAAACATTGATGAAGTGTGACATACTAAAGAAGATATAGATATCGCCTGACAAACTAAATTAAAATCAACCGTACTATACACATTTCATTGAAGAGAGATTTTTTTAGATATACTAAAAAGGCATATTAGCATTATGAGTGTATTTTAGTTTAATGGAACATCTACATATGTTATTTTATTTTAAAATTCTCTATTACAACGTTTTCAATTTTGATAGCATGACCAAGATCTTATACGTATAGAAGCTTATTTACTGATGCAATGTTATAAAATGAATACCTGAGTCGTATATAATAACTATATAATTAAATTCGTTTAAACAATCGTCTTACCTGAGTATAAATTCATACACATATAATGACGCAGTGTGTGACACTCTGACTTAGCCAGCAAAAGGTTTGTGTCCCTCACAAGACACGCACCACTTCCCCTATCTTCAGACCACATTGATGAACCAGGTCTCAATAGCTCTTTATTGGCGACCCATATGTAGCTTCCTGAACCTTGTAGATTATTGGCACCAACCCAAACTGACCAAAAAAAAAAAAAAAAAACAACAACAACAACAACAAAATCTTAATTATAAACAAATTTTTTTGTGAGCCCAATTTTTTTTCCAAACAATATGGTTGACTTACTTAAACTTAAAGCTAATCTTAAGTAATGTTGTTAAACAAATTTAAAACCAATAATTAATTTATGATTCATGTAATTTTAAGATATCGTTCAGAGGCTGAAATCCCGGAGGTAGATTCAATGGCGTCGATAGGGGGCGGGCCCCGGCGGGCCGCCCCGGGTTACACCAACCCTAGCGACGCCCCTGGATAGATTGAGGCTTCGTAACCTAGTGGGGCGCTGTGGTCCTAGTTGTAGCGAGCTGGACTACCGAACCGCTGCAATAACTCGTGTCGCGAGTTCGAGCCGCGGTACTGGCAAGGCCTCCGGGGCATTGTGCTAACCACACAAAATGAAACATGTGAACGCTACTTCTCCTTCATGGTCTGTAAGGGAAGTTAAACTAGTCCAAAATAATAATTTTACTAATGTGTAAGCGTAAATTAAAACCAAATAAGATGCAATACTAGTAATTGCAAATGATGTTTTAGATTACGCTGAACAAAATATTTATAAGATAAAATACCAGCAGTAGCAAAGGTGTTTAACCTTACACTGACCAGATTGTGTGTCCCTCAATTCTTTAAAGATGTTCTGCATCTGTCCCAATGATTCAAAGGCAGCTAAAACTGCACCATTCTCTTTGCATTTTTTCTATATTTATAGAGAATTAAACAATTTTAGGACAGTGAGGGTATGTTAAAAATACTACATGGTAGTACAAGCCCATGTAATTACAAGCACATTTTATTACAAGCCCATGTTATTACAAGCCCATGTTATAACAAGCCCATGTTATAACAAGCCCATGTTATTACAAGCCCATGTTATTACAAGCCCATGTTATTACAAGCCCATGTTATTACAAGCCCATGTAATTACAAGCCCATTTTATTACAAGCCCATGTTATTACAAGCCCATGTTATAACAAGCCCATGTTATTACACGCCCATGTTATTACAAGCCCATGTTATTACAAGCCTATGGTAGTACATATCTATGATATTTCAAACATCATTTGGTGCTTATCAACAAAGTATATCTTCTCAATCAAAGGTTTTCCCGTCAAATATTTTAATTATTAGATTATCTCTGCGTCTTCAAATGTAGCCAATGTTTCGAAATATCTAAAACAGCTTCCCTCTACTAATTCTGTGTCCGGGTCAGAGCAAACAGGTCTTCCCTTATCTGATGAATATTTAGTGTATGAGACTATTGGAATTGTTTTTGTTTTTTGTTTTTTAGAAACGCCTATCTATGTATATACTTAGAAACCAAATGTATGCAGTAATTATATAAAATTAATAACAAAAATTAAGTTTTAAAAACATGCACATTTGTTGAGACATACCATAACTGTAGCCATCAGAGTTACTGGGACCTGTCCGGACATATTAGATTGTCTGCATGTTATTGATTTAAAGTCAGAGACAACAATGTTAAAATTAACTTACATTACACAATAAAAAATGTCCTCGTAGTTAACATTAAAATAAGTATATAAAAATATCCCACCCCNCCCCACCCCCCCCCGCCGAAAAAAAAATAAAAAAATTAAAAAAAAGTTGTCGCCCAATGGTATTAAGTAAATTTTAAATCTACTATCATTTAAAGGCAATAGTAGATAGTAGATAAAATGATTTTTATTCATGCAAGAAGTTAGGAATATAAGAATATAAATAAACAATTGATAACGTCCCCATGTATTGAAGATACCATCTGTAAACAAAAATGTTAACCAATACTTACATGATTCAATTCTAACAGAGACGGAGGTTGAAGCTGTTACCATAGTGTTTTTGTCCCGGATATCTACCTTACAACTGTAAGTCCCCGAGTGCCTGCATTTCGTGGCCGGTATGTGAAAACTCAGGGATGTATCGTCAGTAAACATCAACAACTCATCATTTAATGTCAAGGTAAGTTTTTCCGTGCGTCTCCCGCTATTCTCGTTTCGTGTGTCGCAGCGTACATCAAGACTTCCGCCCTTTTTTTGATGGACAACTTCATTTCGGGAAATGTCTGTGTTGTTGACTTTTATTGAAAGGTAACCTTTGATTCAATTGAAAACATGAAATTTTAGTTGTATTTTAATTTGTGGAAAGTAATCGAAAGCCCTTCGGTGTATTTTCTAGAGTGAGTATCAGAAATGTTTATGGTTAGTTTAAGTTTATTTTCTACTGTTAAAAATAAAATAGGAAAAAAAGTTTTATTGACAAACTTTTAGCAGCTTACTGTGTAACTAATGATACACTCTCATAACTATTCAGTTAACTTTCATAACCCTAACATAACTCTAACAACTATTCAGTTAACTTTCATAACCCTAACATAACTCTAACAACTATTCAGTTAACTTTCATAACCCTAACATAACTCTCACAACTATTCAAAAAACTTTCAAAACCCCAACATAAATCTTACAACTATTCAGTTAACTTTCATAACCATAACATAACTCTAACAACGATTAAAAAACGTTCATAACCCTAAAAAAACTCAAACGATTAATTTAACTTTTATAACCCTAACATAACGCTAAAAACGATTAAGTTAGCTTTCAAAACGGTAGCATAACTCTCACAACGAATCAATTAACTTTCAGAACCCTAACATTCCATTTGATACATAAAAAACTGCACAAATCCTCCAACCGTTTCTAACATTATCTTTAACGTAAATAATCACTCGCAATAAATAAAGAAATACTTTGCCCTTTTCTATTGCACAGATTTAACCAAACCCCAAACTCTCCATAATTCCTACCAATATTTCTAATTTTTAGTGACGGACCGATTCTCCAATCGTTTCCAACCTTATCAAATGCACACACTCTTCTGAGTAGCCTTTCCATTATACACATCTTGAGAGGATTTAGACTCAATTTATAGACTATTGCATCAAACCATAGTCAATATAAAACTACTGTAACAATCTTTAACACTTAAACCCTGCGCCAATACACCGGACATTACCAATACTACAAACATTACCAATACTCAGAACATTACCAATACTCTGTATATTCCCAATACTCCGTACATTACCAATACTCAGAATATTCCCAATACTCAGAATAATCCCAATACTCAGAATATTCCCAATACTCTGAACATTACCAATACTCTGAACATTACCAATACTCAGAACATTACCAATACTCCAAACATTACCAATACTCAGAACATTACCAATACTCTGAATATTCCCAATACTCTGAACATTACCAATACTCTGAACATTACCAATACTCCGTACAACATTACCAGACTCTGAACATTACCAATACTCCGTACAACATTACCAATACTCCAAACATTACCAATACTCAGAACATTACCAATACTCTGAATATTCCCAATACTCAGAGTAATCCCAATACTCTGAACATTACCAAAACTCTGAACATTACCAATACTCCGTACAACATTACCAATACTCCGTACAACATTACCATTACTCTGTACAACATTACCAATACTCAGAACATTATCAATACTAATCGCTGTATTTACTTTCAAACCTTTACTAACACATTCATCCTAAAATAAAAAAAAAAACGCGAAATGAATCCGGAAATATTAGTGCAAAAAAAATCCGGATCCCACAAATAGTAAAAACCGATATCCCGCTACGCTATAATTAACTGACCCTTACATCACCTGACAGAAATGTTATGACTTAACTCGACCAACCGACCTTTTTTCCCGAAATTTTCCACTTATCTTTTAATACCTCTATGACGCTCTTTTAATCTCTATAAGGTTATCTCAACTCTAATTGAACATGGCAATTATACATTTTTACTTATTTCTTTTTGTCAATATTCGTTTGATAAGAAAACCTTTAACAACCCAAAAAAAATAAAAATAAAAAAAAAATAATAAAAAAATAATGTGGGCGTTATTATACTTGCAATTTTAAGACTAACCTATGCAGTGTTTCGTTATGCGTCTTGTACATAGCATCACTGTATTTCTACGCTACCTTAATAAAAAAAACAACAACAATATTTTTAAAAGTTTGTTCTTACCATACAGCAAGCTCATGCAGAGAAAACTATTTTTAATTTTACAATCGACATCATCCAGTGTTCCATTTGTATTGAGTTGGACGCATTGTTCCCCGTCATCGGTATTGTTTGGTTGTCCTTTGCTCCAGAAGGGAGAATTTCTCTTAAGTTCACCGTGGTCAGCCGTCCAATAGAAACGTCCTTTCTGTCCAATGGCTCTCCTAACCAAAGCCTGGTCGGTGATTCTATGAATGACGATACACTTTCAAGTTATAAACGTACCGGCGAAATGTATGACTTTCATAATGACATTTAAAAATGGGCTACTATTTGTGTACAAATAATTTAGATTTGGGTTCGTTAGAAACACAAACCTTTTTTTTTTTATGAACACACCCAAGCCCCATGGTTTTGACTGAAAATCTAATACAACCATTTTTTGGCTTAGTCTAAATACTCAAATTATTGACAACTTATTATTGTGAGCTACATGAAATAAGATACTGATGTAGAGCGACCAATTTCGGACTCTAATGTGCCTGACACAATCTAATACAATAATTGTTTGGCTTAGTCCGGGGTGGTAGTGGAAAAATTCCCGGAATCGCTTCTGGTGTGTTTGCGTGTACGTGGTATGAAAAAAGTGTGCCACGCTGTGACGATACTATTGTGTTAGTTAGTCTGTCCCTTCTGGTGTAGTTGCGTGTACGTGGTATGAAAAAAGTGTGCCACGCTAGGACGATACTATTGCGTTAGTCTGTCCCTTCTGGTGAAGGTCCAGCCATTGTGACATGTTTTTATTACTCTGACATGGAGGTTTTTTTGAGAGTACATGTTGCCTGAACTAAAAACTAGAAAGGGAAAAAACGCAGGCATAGTCAAAAACAAGGTTCTGTCGAACGTGCCAACCATGATGTTTAGAATATCATGATGACATGGATGCAGTCAAAAAAAAGAAGACATTTGGCTAAAAGTCCCAGATTTGTCAAATTCACGAAAAACCGTTCTCATCACCAAGGCATTGAACAGTCGCTATATCAGGCAATGTTTGTTTGCAAAGCGAAAGTTGGGTTGAGTACCTCAACACTTCCCAGACAGGTGAACGATAATGTAGCTACGGAGGAAGACCTTATCAACGTCCAACAGGATATGGAGGATAGGGTGAACCATCAAAACGGCCCCTGACAAACGGCCCCAGTGAGGGGCCATTTTGACCGGGGCCGTTTTGTCTGGGGCCGTTTTTTTCTGGGGCTGTTTTGTCTGGGGCCGTTTCGTCAGAGGCAGTTTTGTCTGTGAATCGGAGGATAGTATAAATGTAGTGACCGCCTCTAGAAATGGAGATGCTGAGTGCAGGTGGTGAACCCATTGGAAAGTTCAGACCGGTTGCCTGACTTTAAACATGCGAAAAAGGTGTGTAATATCTATAGTGTTTAAAAAGAATGTAGTTATTTTTAATAAAAATCTCTATGACATAAAATAAAAAATTTAAATGATGGCATCCTAGTTTTATCAATGAAATAAAACGCTATTTTTAGAATATTATTCTACGTAAAATCAGTTAAATTAATACAATGTAATGGCGTAGACCTAAAGTAAAATATAAAATGAATGTAATTTTTCTTACTGAATATTTCTTTAGCTATCTCTGTGAGTCGGTTAAGCTGTGGTGTTGAGTACACGCGTGCAAGAAAAATTCCTTCTCTCTCACACGTTGCCTGAGGCAAAGAACAGAAACAAAAGAAGATTGTTGATTTATTTTTCACTTTCTATAGTCAGAGCCATCTTTAGACAATTTTGGGCACGCGGGCCAAGAAATAGTGTTGGGCCCCTGGGCAAAGAAAGAGTGCTCCCCCCTACCGCAGGAGTAAAAAAAATAAATATACAGGATATATATAAATAAACATATTCACATGGGGCCCCTATGCTCGTAAGTACACGGGCAAATACCTTTCGGGCCTAAGCGTTAAGATGGCCTGGTCTGTCTCTCGTGAGATTAGAGCGTATCAATAAATGAACCAACGATTTTAATTTTTTAAAACAATATCAGAGCTTTTTCTTTTCATTGTCTTATAATTATGTAACCACAATAATTTTGTGTGGTATAACTGTTTTAGGTACTTAAATATAATCATATAATTATATGTTTACCGGTAGTCATAAATGCTTGTGCTAGTCTTGGTATAAATGCTTGCGCCAATGTTGCTATGAATGCTTGCGCCAATGTTGCTATAAATGCTTGCGCCAATGTTGCTATAAATGCTTGCGCCAATGTTGCTATAAATGCTTGCGCCAATGTTGCTATAAATGCTATGCCAGTATTGCTATTAATGCTATGCCAGTATTGCTATTAATGCTATGCCAGTTTTGCTATAAAGGCTAGCGCAATGATGCTATAAAGGCTAGGGCAATGTTGCTATAAATGCTTGCATCTGTGTTGCTTTAAATGCTTGCGCCAATGTTGCTATAAATGCTTGCGCCAATGTTGCTATAAATGCTATGCCAGTATTGCTATTTATGCTATGCCAGTTTTGCTATTAATGCTATTCCAGTATTGCTATTTATGCTATGCCAGTTTTGCTATAAAGGCTAGCGCAATGATGCTATAAATGCTTGCATCTGTGTTGCTATAAATGCCTGCGCCAGTGTTGCTATAAATGATAAACCAGTGATGCTATAAATACCTGCGCCAGTGTTGCTATAAATGCTTGCACCAGTGCTGCTTTAAAAGCTTTGCCAGCGTTCCCATAAATTATTTGCCAGTGTTGCTATAAAAAATAAATGCTAGCACCAGTTCTGCCTTAAAAGCTATGCCAGTGTTTCTATAAATGCTTGCGCCATATTGCTATAAATGCTTTGCCAGTGTTGCTTTATATGCTTGCGCCAGTGTAGCTATAAATGCTTGCCTCAGTGTTGCCATAAATTCGTTGCCAGTGTTGCTATAAATTTTATGCCAGTGTTGCTTTAAATTTTATGCCAGTGTTGCTATAAATGCTTGCGCCAGTGTAGCTATAAATGCTTGCCTTAGTGTTGCCATAAATTCGTTGCCAGTGTTGCCATAAATTCTTTGCCAGTGTTGATATAAATGCTTTGCTAATATTGCTATAAATGTTATTCCAGTGTTGCTATAAATGTTATTCCAGTGTTGCTATAAATGTTATGCCAGTGTTGCTATAAATGTTATTCCAGTGTTGCAATGAATATTATGCCAGTGTTGCCATAAATTCTTTGCCAGTGTTGATATAAATGCTTTGCTAATATTGCTATAAATGTTATTCTAGTGTTGCTATAAATGTTATGCTAGTGTTGCTACAAATGTTATGCCAGTGTTGCTATAAATGTTGTGCCAGTGTTGCTATAAATGTTATCCCAGTGTTTTTATAAATGCTCCGACTAGAGATGATAAAAAAGTAATAGAAAATAATTATTGTTATAAACTCACTTGTGTTTACTTAAATACCATTTACTTGATCATTTTTATCTTGCATTAGATTTAAAAAAATATCGCTACGCCCTTAAACACCTTTTAATATGTGCCTCTGGGGGGGGGGGTAATTATCCGCTTTTTCCTTATATTGTTACGCCACTTTCTGAGCTTATGATTGTTGAATTTCCGATAATCGTACATAGCCTAATAGCGTGTACCCGAATACTTTCAAAAGGCCTTATTTATAATTTAATTTTATTTCGGGGGTGGGGGGCGGGGTGGTTTTATTTCAGCCACGGGCACTTTATTTAAAATGCTTCTCCCCTGGAGACTTTGTTGTAAAATAGACTGTCCCGAGGGAACTTATTTTTGGGAGGCTTTGTTGCGAGACACCGACTGTAGCTAGGATCACCATGCCATCAATGTCATGGGTTATAACGTAATTTATGTCAATTGGCAGCCAAAGTGAACTAGAATCTTCCTATGAACATGTCATTTGTATATGTTCGTTGACAAAATTTAATGAATACTACATTGTTACTTTCTTGGATACTTTGGATTTCACCGCAGCTAAGTTTATTGTTACAGGAGCATGACATTGTTATAAGCCAAGGAGCCCTGTATGATCAGAGGACGATTTTATCAAAGTATTCGACTAACATGAAAATGACACGTTTATACAAACGTAACAGACATACATGAAAAAATCCTTGTTCAAAATCGTTTTAATTTCGTTTCTAAGGCAATAAAGTCAGATCGTGGCTACTTAAATGAGAAAAACGTAATTGGCTACTTGCTAATTTTCAACTAGAAAGTACGACTTTTAGGGAGGGTTTCACAGCGTTGGGACGTCATGATGTTGGGGGGGGGGGGATCTGAGATTTTGTGGCGAATTGTGACAGGGGGGGGGATATACATAGCGTGAGGTCATTTATTGACTGCCCCTTGGACTATTAGAGAGAGTGAGTTCAATGCTTCACCTGGACTAAAAGATTGACGATATGTGAACAAGAATCTGTGATGAAGATCCTGGTTCTGATTCATTAAATCGTAAAAAAATATTAATTGACAGAACTATGTATTCAAATGTATACATACATAAACATTATACATATATATTAGTTATTGTATGTTATAAACTATTGCCTGTGAAACATCAAAGGAGTATGCAGTAAAAACAGATTTATAAGAAAATAATTTACCCGTGCTCCTTCATAGCTGTCTGACCGACGGGTGATATGATAACACCTGCTTACCCGTGCTCCTTCATAGCTGTCTGGACGGCGGGTGATATGATAACACCTGCTTACCCGTGCTCCTTCATAGCTGTCTGTCTGGACGGCGGGTGATATGATAACACCTGCTTACCCGTGCTCCTTCATAGCTGTCTGGACTGCGGGTGATATGATAACACCTGCTTACCCGTGTCCCCTCATAGCTGTCATGACGGCGGGTGATATGATAACACCTGCTTACCCGTGCTCCTACATAGCTGTCTGGACGGCGGGTGATATGATAACACCTGCTTACCCGTGCTCCTTGATCGCTGTCTGGACGGCGGGTGATATGATAACACCTGCTCACCCGTGCTCCTTCATAGCTGTCTGGACGGCGGGTGATATGATAACACCTGCTCACCCGTGCTCATTCATAGCTGTCTGGACGGCGGGTGATAAAATAACACCTGCTTACCCGTGCTCCTTCATAGCTGTCTGGATGGCGGGTGATATGATAACACCTGCTTACCCGTGCTCCTTCATAGCTGTCTGGACGCCGGGTGATATGATAACACCTGCCTTCCACCTTGTACGTATACCTATCCCCACATATAGGCATTGATGTAGCTGAAAAAAATTATCTCCATTTAATAGATCTATATAAATATTAGACTAAATGATTAAAGGGGTCATTTTTCTTTGTTTGAGTTAATACGTATCAACAATAATAGAAGACATTTTATATTAGACTCAATAAAATTGCGTACCTTCTATAACCAAAGGAAGACTAACGAACATAATGATAATGACCAGTCGGAGTTGTTGAGAGAGTACCATCTTTGTGTTACTGTAAGTCAGACATAAATATCTGGTTTAATGGCATGTAAACAAATACATTATGAACACTCTCAACGGTGACGTAGTTAGATACGCTCGCAAAAGGGGCGTAACTAAGTACACGCTTGACCTAGGGTTGGTGTCACCCTAACATTTCTTCCATACAACTTAGGGTTGGTGTCACCCTAACATTTCTTCCATACAACCTAGGGTTGGTGTCACCCTAACATTTCTTCCATACAACCTAGGGTTGGTGTCACCCTAACATTTTTTTCAAAACAACCTAGCGTTGGTGTCACCCTAACATTTCTTCCATCCGATAATTTAAAATAATCTTCAAAGAAGAATCTATTGTTAACCTTATAATATAGAAATTTAGAGAAAAAAAGGCAATTTAAGGAAACGGTCCTGTCAAGAAAAATATATATTTCAAGCAATTTCAAGCACATTTTTCCAAGGTAAAAAAATCTATTAAAAAAAATCAGAAGAAAAGGTTTTCAATAAGTGGAAATATATAAGTTTATAAATGTATCACTCACGCCATGTTGTTTATTTCATACCTTTATAGATTGCCACTTTAGTCTCCTTATACATTTCTGATTATAATTTTATTGCTTTAAAGATTAACACTTTAGTCCACTTTTACATTTCTGATAATAATTTTATACCTTTATAGATTAACACTTAATTCCCCTTTACATTTCTGATTATAATTTTATAAAGCCATATTTAAACACCTAATAAATTCTAATCTATGAGCCGAATTTTTTAAACTTAACTTGCATATTAATTTTCACTTAATACTTACATACATTTATACTTGAGATGCTAAATAATTCAAAATTTTATGACCTTAAATTAACCATTTATATGACTATCTAATTTCAAATGAAACGTTTAAAAATAGCCACTTACCATTAAACCATATCGTGATGTCAATGTTGAAAACTTCTCTAGAGAGGACTGAAAATCGAACAATTTTTTTCAACTAAGAAATTAGTTGATGCTAAAAAGCATTACAATTTTTTGTGTGTGAATTGATTGTTGCAGGAAATAAGAAAGTTATTAGTCTGCGAAGTTTACCTGATAAAATTTTATAACATCCGTGATGTAACGAGCAGAAACTAATACAATTAAAACGACTATGAAATAAATAATGAAATGTATCAAATTAAAAATAAAATAGATCCCTCCTACAGCATAACGTGCAATGTGACTATTCCGGGGCGATACATCTGAAGTTATCTACGATTTTTCTGTAGTTGGTTAATAAATAAATTTGTTAACATGTCCGTGTACTAATGAACAATCTTATACTGTCTATGCGAACTTTATCATACTTGTAGACAACAATAGCTGCACGGGGTCAAGTGTCTAATTTGGCTGTAAAATTAGATCATCCACTTATCAAATGACCAAAGAAAAAATACTTTATCTTCAAATTAATGTGATACTGACACCTTGTAGACGTAGACACAACAATCAACATACGACTATGATACTGACACCTCGTAGACACAACAATCAACATACGACTATGATACTGACACCTCGTAGACACAACAATCAACATACGACTATGATACTGACACCTTGTAGACACAACAATTAACATATGACTATGATACTGACACCTCGTAGACACAACAATCAACATATGACTATGATACTGACACCTCGTAGACACAACAATCAACATACGACTATGATACTGACACCTCGTAGACACAATCAACATACGACTATGATACTGACACCTCGTAGACACAACAATCAACATACGACTATGATACTGACACCTCGTAGACACAACAATCAACATACGACTATGATACTGACACCTTGTAGACACAACAATCTACATACGACTATGATACTGACACCTCGTAGACACAACAATCAACATAAGACTATGATACTGACACCTTGTAGACACATCAATCAACATACGACTATGATACTGACACCTTGTAGACACAACAATCAACATACGACTATGATACTGACACCTTGTAGACACAACAATCAACATACGACCATCCATATGAATATGTTTGTACCTGTTTGCTCACTTCATAATTCACCTTATATTGAGTAGAAATTGTAATTGGTCTATGTCTACGAATTCCACTAAATGTATCCCCATTTTTTTTTACTTGATGTATTTACATTTTGTACTAGATGTATCCATAGTTGTACTGGATGTCTCCATAATCTGCACTTGATGTATGATAATTTTTTTACTTAATGTATGATAATTTTTTACTTGATGTATGTTAATTTTTTACTTAATGTATGATAATTTTTTACTTGATGTATGTTAATTTTTTACTTGATGTATGTTAATTTTTTACTTGATGTATGTTATTTTTACTTGGTGTATGTTAATTTTTTACTTGATGTATGTTAATTTTTTACTTGATGTATGTTAATTTTTTACTTGATGTATGTTAATTTTTTACTTGATGTATGTTAATTGTTTACTTGATGTTTATTAATTTTTTACTTGATGTATGTTAATGTTGTTTCAAACTGCCTCACTTGTTCAATTTCTGCATTTTTTAAACTACACACACATATATACACACACATATACATACACACACAAACGCACTCTCACGCATACACACATAAACACACACACAAAAGCACGCTCACGCATAACACATAAACACACACAAACAACTTGAAGGACAAATCCTATAGTTGTTGCCGTTTAAAGAACTAATGTATGGTAGCTGGGTATCTAACAAACATGTCTGTACCAGATTTTGCTGAAGGAAAATGGTATTCGTCATAAAAATAAAAGCTAAAAATGATCAGCTAGTGGACCAGAAGGTTTATCAGCTAGCTGTCAGAAGGTTTATCTGCAAGTGGACTGGACCAGTAGGTTTATCAGCCAGCTGAGCAGTAGGTTATCAGTTAGTGGACCAGTAGGTTTATCAGCCAACTGACCAGTAGGTTTATCAGCTAGTGGACCAGTAGGTTTATCAGCTAGTTGACCAGTAGGTTTATCAGCTAGTGGACCAGTAGGTTTATCAGCTAGCTGACCAGTAGGTTATCAGTTAGTGGACCAGTAGGTTTATCAGCCAACTGACCAGTAGGTTTATCAGCTAGTGGACCAGTAGGTTTATCAGCTAGTTGACCAGTAGGTTTATCAGCTAGTGGACCAGTAGGTTTATCAGCTAGCTGACCAGTAGGTTTATCAGCTTGTGGACCAGCATGTTTATCAGCTAGCTGACCAGTAGGTTTATAAGCTAGTGGACCTGTAGGTTTATCAGCCAGCTGACCAATAGGTTTATCAGCCAGCTGACCAGTAGGTTTATCAGCTAGCTGACCAAAAGGTTTATCAGCAGCTAGCTGATCAGTAGGTTTATCAGCTAGCTGACCAAAAGTTTTATAAGCCAGCTGACCAGAAGGTTTATTAGCCAACTGACCAGTAGGTTTATCAGCTAGCTGACCAGGCCAAAGTTTACTTTTTCTCAATAATAGTATGTGGATGATACTTGAACCACAGTTAAACTAATGTCAATGTTGTGCATACTTGAGTGCCTAACACGGGTAGTTTGAAAAGAGTTTTACAAGTGGAATATTTCAATGCATGTTATTAAAGAATGAAAGCTCTTGTTGAGTCTACAAACTCGGTCATTGGTCGTTCACACACTTACACTTCCTGAACATAGAACCACGTGACTTAGGGTCATTAACCGAATAAGGCTGTTATTATAAACATATTTATCAGGGGAGTAGCTTGGGATTCGTAGGGATTCAGCGGCATTTGGGGGGGGGTGGCGTCTCTGGGGAGCCCTACATATATGGGGATGGCGTAATAATTAATTTTTTTTTTTAAAAATTGGGTTCCTTGGGTGACTTTCGAATTTGGACCCCCTCCCATGGGTACGCCACTGATATTTTTAGTGTAGCTTTACCCATCATACAAAACAGGACATATAAACAAAGTCACTGATCCTAACACATCTGTTTATCAACATATAATTAACCCCCAGCAAAGTAAGTGACCAACACTGGTCGTCAGACGATGACCAGTACAGACATGTCCATTTATTTTTTGTGTGATTGCTGTCACTCTCTTTAATTGAAAGTTTTCAAAATACTAATAACATTAGAGGAATAAAAAAAGAAAACTAACACATATTATTTATGTATAGCTTATGATTTATTGTTGAATATAATTCATGTAATATGTTTGTAATCAGTTCACAACCATGAGAGCGAGGCACACAGAGGTCAAGGTCATGTCAAGTAGACATCACCCCACAATGCCTCTGGTTAAACTCATGATTGTTGACACTTTAGTAATCATACAAACATGCCTGCAGTACAAATACTATGTATATTGGAAAACATAAACTGGTAAACCTGTAGAATCTCGACCGTGACGTCAGGGTCATTGCCGGCGACCATCTTAGTTGTTGTGTCATGTCCTTAAAAAAGCTAAAATTAAAATTCTAAAGCTATACCTAACCCAAACCCTAAAACTTTCCATTTTTGAAAATCCTTTTAGATTGAATTTATAGAGCTCTGTTTCCAGCAACCGGTAGCGTTGTGACGTCACGGTCGAGATTCTTCACTTCAGCCCATACACTTTATAAAACCGTCAATAATATATTTTTTTATAAAGTATATTCTATTTTAAACACTCCGGATTCTCTTTAAACCCACGTGTTATCCCGGAGAATTAAAAAAATAAATAAATAAACGCTCCGGTGTAGATTTTAATTTAGGGAAGACTTTATTTCGTGAGATGGGAATTTTCCCGATTTTTACCGCCAGCTAGGGAAAAATTTGGTTCTATAAAGTAGAGACATCGCTGTAACATTTTATAATTAAAAGACCGTTTGATATCTTTAGGATTTTTGTTGTTATCTGGAATTTTAAAAATTTCATTTCGCCTTCCCCACGCTTGAGTAGCACTGATAGTAAAACTAAAACACTTCTCAAAGCAACTTTATTGCTAAGTCATAAATACAAACGGTTACTAAAACAACCGTGGAAAATAAGACATATAACACCATAAGAAGGTTTCAAAATTTTGAGTTTTATTAACTTGTTGCAGACAGATATCTTAAAATATAATATTGATTTCATGTCCTCACGCCCATTCCCACCCCAACCTTAGGGGCAATTGGCGCAGTCACCAGAACAAGGAAAATGATAAGACGTCTTTTAAAAAAAAAAAAAAATATATCGTATATTATATTTATGGTATGCAATATAATTATGTGTCATTGTAAGGAAATACAAAATGTTTATTGATTATATCGTCGGAATACACTATAATTATATGTTATATGTAATGTATACACTACAATTATGTAATATGTATTGTATACACTATAATTATATTTTATATGTAATGTATACACTATAATTATATGTTATATGTAATGTATACACTATAATTATATGTTATATGTAATGTATACACTACAATTATGTAATATGTATTGTATACACTATAATTATATGTTATATGTAATGTATACACTATAATTATATATTATATGAATTGTATATGTTGCATAGATATAATATATATATAATTATATGTTGTATGTTATATTTATAAAATAATATATAATTGTATGTAACAATAATAGCGAATATCCTAATTATGTTATATCAATGACCTACAGACAATTTTAACATAATTGTTATACAGGTGCTTAATGTTTTATCAAATAAAAAACGTTTTGAAAAATTTGAAAAAATAATAAGCCTATTTAACGAAAAAAGAAAAGAAAATCATTTGGAAGAATTGAACGAATACACGAGGATGCAAGAATTGTTTGCATGTGTTATGAGTTATGAAAAATTTAATTTTATGGGAAGAAAGTGGCCGGACATTACGACCTCGGATAATTCAAACCTACCTATTCGACCACAGGACCTTTCGACCCCGGACGGTCGATCACAGGAGTTTTTGATGTAAGGACTTTGTGATGTATGTTATAACGTAAATATGGATTCTTTCTAATTATAAATACTGGTTTCACAAGAAAAGAACAAAAATACCAAGTAAAAGAGAGGTTGGTTTGATAGTTCTACCAATATCATGCAATGCCAACTCTGAAATAACAGAAATGTTTCTTGACTTATTACTTTATGATTCACAATCTTTCAATATCCTTGTTGAATTCAAGGATTATTGTTATTTTGGACCGTATTATTGAAGACACAACGGTGTGCTCCAAGCAATGGTCATGTCATGGCACATTCAAGGTTGTGACGATATATTATCTGTAGCCGTCTGCTGTAGTTGACCTACCTCAGAATCCCGCTTTAGTTGACCGTCACGGGTCACTGCAGGTTCAATCCAGCCCGTCGAAGTCACCAGAGTTCACACAGAGCGATTGACCACATACCACTATGCTCCATATCAACTCTAAACCTTTCATTTTGTCCTTGTAGTGGGTATGAACCCAGCCGCTCATTACTGTTTATCACCTGATAAGACGCAGGCAAATTTTCAGAGATTGATGACAACTTTGAGAAATGTTATGACAATTTTGAGAAATTTGTTGACAATTATTAGAAAATTGATGACAGTTTTGAGAAATTTGATGATAACTTTGAGAAATTCGATGACAATTTTGAGAAATTTGATGACAATTTTGAGAAATTTGTTGACACTTATTAGAAAATTGATTAACATTTTGAGAAATTTGATGACAACTTTGAGAAATTCGATGACAATTTTGAGAAATTTGATGACAATTTTGAGAAATTTGTTGACAATTATTAGAAAATTGATGACAACTTTGAGAAATTGGATGCCGAAAGCAGAACCAGAGGTCATTCCACGGATTTTAAAATGGCAGCCATGACTTCTCTGCGAGGTGCTTATCCTCAAGCAAGAATAACTGGCTGCGATTTTCACATGACGCAGATTGTGTACCAAGAAAATTACAAGAGCTAGGAATGAAAGCTGCTTGTGAAACTGAACGGGCCGCGGTGGTCTAAGTGATAGCACGCTAGTCTGCTGAAACATTGCAAGGACTCGAATCACGGGTTCGAGCCCCGATACTGGCAAGGCCCCCGGGGCCTAAACACACAATCCCTTGCTCGTTAATGGTGGCTTAATAACCTTGTGAACGCTACTTCACTTTCCCATAGTCCGACAGGGACTAAAAAAAGAGGGTAATTTTTTTAAAATGAAACTGATGTAACAATATGTGAATCCGTAAGATTACGATTAGCTTTTGTGTTTGTTCCTAAAGTTTAGGTTGTAGACACCTTTAATGAGCTAGTGAGTAGCATGCCTTAAAAAAAACGTATAGGAGAGTTAGACTTACTTTCATACAATCGTTGACACATACATCCATGGATACATACATCCATGGACACATACATCCGTGGACACATACATCCATGGACACATACATCCGTGGACGACGTGTGTCAGGAAGGACACAACATTCAGCGACGTCTCAGTTTAGCATTCCAACATGGAACAACAGAAGTGATGTGGGCAATAGACTTGCTTGAGTCTTCAGCATGAATGTGACAAACATACATGACAGAAATTACCAGCATCAACGCTTTGACTTAATTCTGAGGAACGTCTCGGTTAGCACAATCATAAATTCGCGTTAAATGGTAACTGGTGGTCAGTGCATATATTTTATCTAGTCTTCCTATCATAAGTTAGACAATGAAAATGACTATTTATACGGTTTTTAGTTTTTTTTATAGATAATACTTTTAAACTATATTTTTTATATAAAAAATACTGAATAAATATAACAAATGAATATTTTTAAAAATAAAGAAATAACTGAAACAATTTTACAGTTTGGAAACAAATCGGATCGAGAGGCCTGGGGGTAAAAACCTCATGAGATCTGAAAAGAGTCAATCGATTTATTTTGGTTGTAACAATACTTTGTAAAGGTTACTAGGTGTGATAAGACAGTGTATGACGATTTAGCAACGTTATTTGTAAAATATTTTAATACAACTACGACAAGTTGGTACATAAACAATACAGTGTGACAGATGTATCCATGTATGACAGATCTAACAAATATGACAGATGTATCCATGTATGACAGATCTAACAAATATGACAGATGTATCCATGTATGACAGATCTAACAAATATGACCAATGTATCCACGTGTGACAGATCTAACAAATATGACCAATGTATCCATGTGTGACAGATCTAACAACTATGACAGATGTATCCATGTGTGACAGATCTAACAAATATGACAGATGTATGCATGTGTGACAGATCTAACAAATATGAACGATGTATCCATGTATGACAGATCTAACAAATATGACAGATGTATTCATGTATGACAGATCTAACAATTATGACCAATGTATCCATGTGTGACAGATCTATCAAATATGACAGATGTATCCATGTATGACAGATCTAACAAATATGACCAATGTATCCATGTGTGACAGATCTAAGAAATATGACAGATGTATCCATGTGTGACAGATCTAACAACTATGACAGATGTATCCATGTATGACAGATCTAACAAATATGACAGATGTATCCATGTGTGACAGATCTAACAACTATGAATGATGTATGCATGTGTGACAGATCTAACAAATATGACAGATGTATCCATGTGTGACAGATCTAACAAATATGACAAATGTATCCATGTGTGAAAGATCTAACAACTACGACAGATGTATCCATGTGTGACAGATCTAACAAATATGACAGATGTATCCATGTACGGCAGATCTAACAAATATGACCAATGTATCCATGTGTGACAGATCTAACAAATATGACCGATGTATCCATGTGTGACAGATCTAACAAATATGACAGATGTATCCATGTGTGACAGATCTAAGAAATATGACCGATGTATCCATGTGTGACAGATCTAACAAATATGACAGATGTATCCATGTGTGACAGATCTAACAAATATGACAGATGTATCCATGTATGACAGATCTAACAAATATGAACAATGTATCCACGTGTGACAGATCTAACAAATATAACCAATGTATCCATGTGTGACAGATCTAACAACTATGACAGATGTATCCATGTGTGACAGATCTAACAAATATGACAGATGTATGCATGTGTGACAGATCTAACAAATATGACCGATGTATCCATGTATGACAGATCTAACAAATATGACCAATGTATCCATGTGTGACAGATCTAACAAATATGACCGATGTATCCATGTATGACAGATCTAACAAATATGACAGATGTATCCATGTATGACAGATCTAACAAATATGACCAATGTATCCATGTGTGACAGATCTAACAAATATGACAGATGTATCCATGTATGACAGATCTAACAAATATGACCAATGTATCCATGGGTGACAGATCTAAGAAATATGACAGATGTATCCATGTGTGACAGATCTAACAACTATGACAGATGTATCCATGTGTGACAGATCTAACAAATATGACAGATGTATTCATGTGTGACAGATCTAACAACTATGACAGATGTATCCATGTGTGACAGATCTAACAAATATGACAGATGTATCCATGTGTGACAGATCTAACAAATATGACCAATGTATCCATGTGTGAAAGATCTAACAACTACGACAGATGTATCCATGTGTGACAGATCTAACGAATATGACAGATGTATCCATGTACGACAGATCTAACAAATATGACCAATGTATCCATGTGTGACAGATCTAACAAATATGACAGATGTATCCATGTGTGACAGATCTAACAACTATGACAGATGTACCCATGTGTTACAGATCTATCAAATATGACCAATGTATCCATGTGTGACAGATCTAACAAATATGACCAATGTATCCATGTGTGGCAGATCTAACAAATATGACAGATGTATGCATGTATGACAGATCTAACAAATATGACCAATGTATCCATGTGTGACAGATCTAACAAATATGACAGATGTATCCACGTGTGACAGATCTAACAAATATGACAGATGTATCCATGTGTGACAGATCTAACAAATATGACCGATGTATCCATGTGTGACAGATCTAACAAATATGACCAATGTATCCATGTGTGACAGATCTAACAAATATGACAGATGTAACCAATATGTGACAGATCTAACAAATATGACAGATGTATCCATGTGTGACAGATCAAACAAATATGACAGATGTAACCAATATGTGACAGATCTAACAAATATGACAGATGTATCCATGTGTGACAGATCTAACAAATATGACCGATGTATCCATGTGTGACAGATCTAACAAATATGACCAATGTATCCATGTGTGACAGATCTAACAAATATGACCGATATATCCATTTGTGACAGATCTAATAACTAAGACATATAAAGCAATGTGTGACAGATTCAGCGGCAATTACACTGCTCTTGCTTTCACTAATCTTCTCTCAGTGTCGTGTACTTGAAGTCGTCACTCATCACTTGAGCCACGTCACCTAAAATACACAACAGCACATTTTAAAATAACAACATTTTAGTAATCGCAACATTTTAGTACATTACGACATTGATATATTTTCTCTAATAAACACAAGAAGAATAAAAGATTGTTCGCTAGAGACACAGCCGCGTACAGCACAATTATCATTATCTCTGACCAGCACAATCTACAAAACGAACATATTCAGTTAACTGAGTGGACCAGATATAAGAGTATGTATACCAGTGGTGCATTTTTATTTTCCAGAGCACCTCAGATGAGAATATGTATACCATTGGTGCATTTTTTATTTTCCAGAGCTCCTCATATGAGAATATGTATACCATTGGTGCATTTTTTCCAGAGCACCTCATATGAGAATCTGTATACTAATGGTGCATTTTTATTTTCCGGAACATCTCATTTGAGAATCTGTATACTATTGGTGCATTTTTATTTTCCAGAGCACCTCATATGAGAATCTGTATACTATTGGTGCATTTTTATTTTCCAGAGCACCTCATATGAGAATTTGTATACTATTGGTGCATTTTTATTTTCCAGAGCACCTCATATGAGAATCTGTATAACATTGGTGCATTTTTATTTTCTAGAGCACCTCATATGAGAATCTGTATTTCACTTGACAATCTAGACCATATCGGGATATTCGTATCATTAAACTAGAAACATTTTTAGTTATTTTGTCATTTTTGATATTATCAAAACCATGTTGTCTTTAAATTATTCATCTGTATGGTCAATAAAATTCTCTCTACAAAGTATCAACACTTATTTTCAAGATAATTGAATCAAGGGAACATATTACATGTCACGTCAAGATGTTTTTACAAGATTCGAAATTCTGTTTCAGTTGGATTAGAATTTATTTTGTTATCATATAAATTCCAGATATTTATAACTGATCATATAAAACTCTTGCACTCTCTTTTGTGGCCTATTTCACATAATTTTTTTTATCATGGGTCATAAGTATATAAAAAAGAATAAGAAACATTTATTGTGCAAGTTGATAAGGAACAAACTAATTATATTTTTGTGAAATTGATATATGTATATATATATATATATATACTGCTACTTTTTGTATACCTGAATTGCTGGCATTCTTCAAAACACACCTGCAGATTTATAAAAAGAAAGAAAATTATTATTTAAGTTTTAATTAAATAAAAATCATGAGACAAAATTACATTTTTTTGCTTTTTATGCAAAAACTTACAATTTAAGAGGTGACATACATTAAACAAGATTATTTTAGAAATTAAATTAATAAATGAATACAATTAATTTGTCAAACTTAACAAAGATTTTGCTGTCCATGAAATTAAAGAAAAATTGTGATAATTTTTTAAAAGCACACTATACATCTTTTTACTATATTATTTCTGTACTGAGGTTTTTGTATCAATTCGTAAGTTGTGAATGAAAAAGAAATGATCAAGTTTAATATTTTGTTTTTTAAATGTATAAATTTAATTAAATAACTTACGATGTCTTTTTAACAATGCTATAAATAGCCACCAATGTAAGAACTAAAAGAAGGAAGATAACACAAGGCAATCCGTAAGACATGAACGGAGAGAAGTGGTGGTGTGATGAACTATGAACTGGAACTGAAAACAAAATCATTTTGTATATTAAAAAATTCGCCTTGAATGATTTCTTTAAAAATCGTAGAGTAATTTAGTGAATTACTATGATTATAGTATTAATAATTACCAATCCTGGTATTGATTCCTTTGTGTTGAATATTTTGAAAAAAAAATAATTTTTTTTTAACGAAAATAAGAATAACAACCAGGAAATCGTGTACACGAGAAATAAAAATACCGGTTGTTGAAAAATTATTGGTTACAAAAATGAATATTCTTTTGCTAACAATGTTTATTTATTTTACTAATTAACATTCATTCCGGAGTCTAGTAGCTCATAAAAATGGAATTTTTTAAATGGAAAAATCAAACTGTTTTATATCCTGTTAGACGTATTGCTATCATGTATGTAATAGTAATGTTCATCCAGCAGCGTAATGTCATAACTTATATTACCTGAACATAAAGCACAAGCTCAATGCCCGTGTGCCTTGATACGTGGTAAACACAAATAAAACTAACAATATTTTGTTTTGGGGTCTCATGTTCCTCATAACAATATGTAAATAATAAAATTGTATCACAACATTTGGATAGCGAGATAACAACGCTTTTCTTCAATAAAATACAACAAGGTTAGTCGAGAAAATATTCATCATTATGACAAGGCTGGTCTATGGTAATTAGAGAACATAGGCAAGTGAATTTGTTGACTCAAAAGGGAATAGAAAATATATAATAAATATGGAAAGATTCTTGTGCGAGTGGGGACTAACGATGAGGCTAATCGGACGCAGTAGGCAGCTTACTAGTTTGCCTTTGTCTAATGCCTGCCATGATTGTACATTTTAATGAAATCTTTTTAATTTTAGTGTCTTTTCTTTCTAACACATGCTCTCATCTAACTGTTGTAACAGGTGTAGAACATTTTGAGTTCTAATTTCTGATTTTAAGGCAGAGGTTGTGGTTCACTAAGTGGTTGTGTTCTTTTTAAGTGCATACACTTTCTTGAAAATTCTCTAAAATTTTAACTTAATTGATACTCATCCAAAATCTGCTCCCTATTTAGTTTCTGTTATATATAAAGGCCTTACAATTATGTGTCATTTTATAAGCTTAAAAGGGCTGCTTTATAAAAAAAAAATATTTATTATAAATAAATAAATAAAAATCGTTAACTGTAATTGCACAAGTTTCTGTCCATGAAGGCTTCATGACTTGAGAAGGAAAAATCACATGAAATTTTTCCTTCTCAAGTCATGAAGCCTTCATGGACAGAAAAAAAACAGAGACCTCTTCAGATAGTTTTAAAAGTTGCCACTCTTTATAAAAAAAAATGTATATTTGGCTTATTAACCTTACTCTTATGCCAGTTTATTTATTACTCATGTATACAATACATTTTATCTATAAAAATCCCCATTTATTTTTCAATACATCAATTACTTGAGGGCAGCTCATTGAGCAGTCGATGAAAAACAATCACTTGCACTATTTAAGAACCTAAGTTAAAGAAATCCTGCACCAAACCAAACATTACCACTGTTCTTATCACTAATCAATGTTACATGCATCAAATGCTGGTCAGTGCGCATTTTTGTATTAATAAAAATATTTTTATGTTATTTATTTTGTTATTAGCCAACATAAAATTGGATTACGAAGCTCGTTTTGATATACGCAGGTATGTAAGTAGGTATACCCAAATTTAATTAAAATGTAAGTTTGATAATTCGTGTGCCCTTAGACGATTTTTCTAAACATTTTATAGTTTTTTCGCAACGATTAAACTCAATAATTTAATTATAGTTCAAGTTCACACTAAGTTATGCTTAAGCGAATATTAACAGTAAGATAGAGTTTGTTCCAACCTGGTTGAGATGACATTACTGAGACTGCCTTTACCAATAAAAAGCACCGATGAAAGTTCCCCTCTATAATAGAATACATTTGCCGAAGATGGCCCCAATATCAACCAAGTGCATTTTATTACTATACACAATCGGATTTCTTCTGTATAAGTTGCTGTACGTTCTTTTAAGACTTTATTTTCCTTTGAAAATCTTTTTAAAATAATCGCATCTACCATTGAAAAACTCGTCTAGCATTGTAATGTTAGAGACATGACATAGCAGATATAAAAAATTGCACGTTTCATAATAATTCGTTTACAACTAATTTAAACAAACATTCACACGCGCACCTACACACACACACGCTAACACACACTTTTATTCTCGCACATAAATCGGGTTATAAACATAGAAATAATAATAATAATAATAATAATAATAATAATCAATCATATCAAATAAAGAACTGCTTTTTTTACATCGCTCCCTTTTAACAAATTAAAATATAAACTCAAACAATGACGTCACATCAAATAATATTTTAGGGCGTGGAACACTACATGCTCTGTTAATCTCAAAACCAAAATTATTATGATTTTACGCATATATTTTTAATTAAAAAAACCAGAGTTACCTCGCGAAGCGAGCACCTACTTCCGCGCTTAGGTAACATAAATTTATAGGGTTGCTAATATAACAGAGGGGGTTTAAGAAATACACCCAAATATTCCACAGTTGAGAAAGACAGAGAAAAATCGATAGATTAAAACATTGTATGGCCTCACCTGAATTCTGAACTGTTATAAAAAATATCAAGACAGTTCTGTCATTAAATTTTAAGAGGATGACATACTTCCCGAGATCTTCAAGTTGAACATTGACAAGTGTCACATCTAAAATGTAATGATATGGGTGTGTCCTGTCAGCCGTGATGTTTATGACGTATTTACTTGTGGAGCTGGTCTCTAACAGTCTTCCGTCGTGGAACAGTTGTTTCTCTTGGATTGTGTGCAACGTTCTGTCCATCATAAAACAGAAGGTGGCTGTCACGTTGTTTGACAGATGTGGGTGGAGTCGTTTGGTATGTTTCTTGTGGTGGCACAAAGATGGTTCACCTGATGGAATGTTACATTATGATAAGTTACATAACATAACATAAGAGTTTATTTTTAAAAAGACAATTTAAATCTTTCTTAGATCACCTGGATCCGTTCTGAGTTATTTTAGCTAGGAGGTGGGGCAGAGGGTGTATGAATTTATAAGATTTTAAAAAACGAATTTTTTCTTATTTTTAGGATCCAATTTTAATTTAAAAAAACAGTGATAGAAAAAATCAACACAAAAGTATTTTCATGAATTGTATAGAGTCTATCAATAAAAAGCTTATGGTAAGTAGAGATGAGATGTTAGAGTCTATCAATAAAAAGCTTATAGGAAGTAGAGATGAGATGTTAGAGTCTATCAATAAAAAGCTTATGGGAAGTAGAGATGAGATGTTAGAGTCTATCAATAAAAAGCTTATGGGAAGTAGAGATGAGATGTTAGAGTCTATCAATTAAAAGCTTATGGGAAGTAGAGAT